>CAJQZP010000975.1:6872500-6975000 GCA_907164705.1 Parnassius apollo
GAAATTCTGAGAACAAAGTGACAGCTGCGCTGCGTCTGTCACCAAATAAATGTTCATAATATTTCAAATCTTACATTTTGCATATTAGCTCCATCTGATATTTGAAAATAAAGCGAAGGATAAAATATAAAGCTTTTTATAATAAATAAAGAAAAATGATGTTTGAAATGATGATTGATGAAGAAAAATGATAAATATTTAATAGAGTTTGCAGTAGAAACTGGTAGTACTAACGGGGGTCAAACTCTCTTTTTTCGCGTTCTACGAAATCAACGACAGGTGCTTACTTGTTAAGACGAGGCATGAGCCTAAATAATCATGGCCTAAAAATCATAGCTTGTAATATCTCGAAGTAGTAGTATGTAATCTAAAATAAAATTAAGTGTTTTTCTGTAATCTAAATAACTAACTAGTTGGGGGGTTTTGGCATGCCGTTAGAACATGAATAACTATTTTATTATATTTGTCTTTCTGTTTGTCCAGGCTGGTGCCTGGAATGGCTGAGCTTACTGTAATAAAAGTAAACGAATAGAAAGTGAGCAATGCAGCAGTGATTTATGTGGAATTTTATAGAAACATCCTCCTTTTTTTGAAAATACAAAAAATTTATTAAATAAATAGTCTTTCATTATCTTAAATCTAAATAACGCATTATATATGATCAAACGAACTTCTCCAAATGAAGTTCGATCAGTATTATATGAATCGCTTCATTCGAAGATATAATATTAACAACGTAGTTTCCTTATTCTACAAGGCTAAGTCGCACCTTTAAATATTTTTACTCTACCCACATCAAAACAATTGCCCCTTCCCACTAACGTCTCTCGCCGTCCGAGCATACTGCCTCATTCTTTTAGAGATATTATCTTCGAATGAAGCGATTTATATAATACTGATCGAACTTCACTTGGAGAAGTTCGTTTGATCATATATTATATTTCATCGCTTCATTCTTCAGATATAATATTAACAACGTAGATGTTTAGAGCTTAAAGTTTTGCTTATTGGGTTACTTATGTGTATGTTGAACTTTAAAAGAAAAATCA
Organism: Parnassius apollo; assembly: GCA_907164705.1. Taxonomy (NCBI): domain Eukaryota; kingdom Metazoa; phylum Arthropoda; class Insecta; order Lepidoptera; family Papilionidae; genus Parnassius; species Parnassius apollo. The sequence continues at coordinate 6,873,550 of CAJQZP010000975.1, forward strand.
TAAAAAAACCAAATATTATTTATTAGTTCGGTCGTAACAAAATAACGTACTAACGTACGTTATTCACTTGTCTATTTTATTTAACAAATCAAATTTAATTATTTAGGAGGACAGTTCTCGAAAACTTATTTTCGTCAATAATTTGGCGACGATAAAATTTTGCAAAGGTCTCTAATGCTGACGACCAACCGGCTGTTTTCTGATCGTATCTAGAGAGATTCCAGCGGATCTAGCACACGAGGTGGCAGCATGTCGCGTACTGTGTGCACTAAACACGCTAGCGCTCTCCGTTAATCCACCTACTGATAGATTGAGCAGTGGCCGCCTGTAGGTTAGCAATAAGTTCCAACAATCTGCGGGTCTCATTTTATTTGTAATCTCTAAATAATCTTATTGCCGTGGCTGGACAAATATTTTTATTTTTAATAAAATAAGGTAAAATTAGAAGGGGTTGCTGACGTCCCGCTGCAGACGTTTTAATTATATCAGTGATGCTGATTCTAACATCTGAAGAATATATCTTAATATTGTCTATATTTATTAAAGATAATGTTTGAGGCTCTGTGTGCTGTGCATAATGCCATTAATACTGCTATTTTTTGTGAGTTTTTCAATTGAAAGTGTTTCATTGGAACACAACCTTCTATATGATTTAAGATAATTTGATCCCAAGTACCAGTATATTTTGGAAGGGCTGGTCTTAACTTGAATGCGCCCTTTAAGAATCTTTTTATTTAGTCTTTAGAACCTACACAGTCTCCTAGAATTAATGATAAGGCCGACCTGTGGTTATTGAGCGAACCGTAAGCGGCACCATTATTAAATTGCTCCGATAAAAATAGTAACATTGACGGTATAGAATTTACGTAAGGATCTAAATTATTTTTATGACAAAATTGCCACCACAGCTTATACGAGACTCTAAAATGAAGTATTGTATTCTTTGAAAGCGATGCCATCATCATTGGAAGAGCGGCCGATGGTGTACCTCTTCTTATAAATGCGACTCTGAGAGCCTCGCTGCACCCAGGGTAAGGTTTGTGCAGGTGATGAGGAGTAGTAAGACCGTAAGAGATCTCTGTGAAGTTTGAAAAACATTATATCTGATCTGAGTAAGTTATTTAACATTGGGTACCAAGGCTGGGATGGCCAATAAGGACAGAAAAAATGCCTTCGGCTTTATCGGTTATGATTTTTCCAGACATTTCATTATTAAAGAAAAGGTGGAAACGCACAGATATATTTGTATCTCTAATCAATAGTGAAAGCATCTACTAATAAGGCATCTGGATCCGGTCTCCAAGACACATAGGTCGTGCATTTAGCATTGGCACGAGAAGCGAAAAGATCTGTTTCTGGTTTCCCCAATTTTTGTATGATCTCTTTATAAGCGTTGTCACTTAGCTTCCATTCTGTATCTAGGTTTAGTTTCCTTGATTCTTGGTCTGATTCTACATTTTCTTTACTATTTATGTAAGATGCGCTAGCCAAATGTTTCGCTTCTCGCACCATTGCCATATTGATCGAGATAACTCGTTCAAATGGGGGAGTTTGGATTCATCCCATTCAATTAATATAACTTATAGCTGTTGTATTATCTACGCGCAACAAAATATTACAATCCGACATATCCCTATCAAAACACTTAATACCTAGAAATATGGCTAGTAAATCGAGGTAATTGATATGATAATTGAGTTCATTGTATTTCCATCCTCCGCCAACACGAATATTATTACAACAAGCACCTGTCAAGCACGCGTCTGTAAATATCTCATAATTATATTTAGTTATACTAAACGAATTTTTGGTTAAAATACTTTTTTTTTTTACCATTGTAAATCAAGGTAGGATATCTTTTGAAAGTTGCATATTTTTATTATACGTCTTACATTTTTGAAGCGCAAGGTATTTTCGTCTTTCTAGCCGTTTAATGTACAACCAGCCATATTTTACCGCAGGACAAGCGGCCGTGAGAACACCTATCAAATGAGCGAAATCTCTGATCGAACAACTAGAACCTTTGTACTATGTGAGCTATATGATTTTGTATATCTATGAGTAGACTTATAGAAAGTTCCTTGGAATCAAAAATAAATCCCAAATATGTGCAAGATATATGCGGGCCTAGACAGGACTTATTATAATTAATAACAAAACCTAAGCATTGTAAAAGATGCATAGTCGCGTTAACGTTGTCTAAACATTCATTGTAGTCTTTACATAAACAAAGAATGTCGTCAAGATGTATGAGAGACTTATATCCCCTGTTTCTTAAGTTGGTTATTACCTCTTTCATTATCTTACTAAACGTTATAGGAGTAACTGACAGGTCATACGGCATGGCATTAAATTCATAAAGGGTTTTAACTAAATTTTCATCTTCAAATTTAAATCTTAAAAATTTGCGCCAAAGCCTCCCGTAGGTCAATGGTAGCCATGTAACCATTACGGGGTATTAACTTTGAGGCTGTTCTGTAATCCTCCATTTTTAAGTGATATTTTGCAACGAACATATTAAGGGACTTTAAATTCAGAATAAATCTTTTGTCTCGTTAGGTTTTGGCGCTAAGAAAATTGAGGATATGAACTGGTTCTTTAACGGATGACACTGATATTGCTCCTAAGTGTAATAAATTATTAATAGCTACAGAAATGTATTGTTTATCTTTTGATGACAAGTTGAATGAGGTAATCTTCATTGAGTAATTTGTCTATTAAATGGTATTGTAAATCCATCGCGAATCCATCTAAAAATATTTTATTTTTGTTAATTTAAGCCAACAGTCATAAAAATATTGTAATCTTCCCGAATGTACCTGTTTTAGCGCTAAATTGGAGCACGGTAAGATTTGTTGTTGCTCCAAGACCTCGTTTGTGGATACACCTGAGAGGGTTGATCCCTACGTGTCCCCGATGACAACTTCCTTGGACCTCCCCTCCCCCCTTGTTCTGCTAGCGAGAAGGGCTGCTCCAGTTTCCCTGGTAACAATTGTCTCTTGAAGACGAACTTGTTTTTATCTGTGATGTGGAAGGTTTTGAGTCTGAAATCCGAAGACCTTGTTTTTCGATGGCTTTTGACGCGCTAATCTTTTCGGAAAGCTCAATGCCAAAAAGAGTTTCATCTTTTTCACTCTCATGAACGACTTTAAGAAAACACTTGTCTAATCCGGGTGTCACCAATTTAATTCCGGTTTTGGGTCTCAGAGTGATGGAGGTCGGATAATATACGGCACGCATCAGATAATTTTTTTTATCGCTTGGACTTTATTGTCTCCGATGAGAAGTAGAGACATAGATCTATTAACGGCACTAATACCTAAGCCCAGTCTTTGCTGATCGACCTCTATTTTCTTGTCCCTATTTCGGGCTGCATCGGTAAGTGCCGCTGCAATCTCGGGATTCAGCGTAGGTGCTCTCAAAAAGCTTGCAATTTTCGGGAATTAAGTAGTCTTTTTACAAGTTTTGTCTTTTTTCCTTAGTAAGACCCTTACGTAGAAGAGGAAGCCAATGGTGAGTAAGATCCTGGTGAATATTTTCACCGTATATTTGCTCATCACTATCCGTATCACCCAAAGCTGACAATAGCTCAGGATCTAATGAAGGAATTGTTTCTTCCGCTTTATTTTCAATTGTCAGCAGAGGATGCTCCTCAAAGAGAACGGATGTTACCATATACCATGGTGTCATCATTTATGACCTTATTAGTTATCCACAACAAGAAATAAATTTCATATTTCGGAGGTAGATAACAAAAAATTGTTATGATAAGAATCTAAATTAACACAACTAAAAACTTAAATCTTTAATATATTTGTACATGAGTATTTAAGTTTATATAACCTTTGTGCTAACTCTCGGCTAGCCCCCAGGTAAGGATACCTTCGTACTGACTCTCGGCCAGTCCCCAGGTAAGTTTGTATTCGTGTTGATTCACGATCAACGCTAAGGTTTTTAGTCTTAACTTATATTTTTAATGATCACTCAGGCACTAGAATCGAATTACGTAACGGTAACACTTACCAAAATTTTCTTCGGCCTCAGAAGAATCGGAGTAAACAATGACTCGTTTATGTCGCTTTCGTTCTTGTTCTTCTAGTTTTTTAAAATTATCTTTTGATAATAAGCAATTTTGTCTGCAGCACTGCGTGTCGACATTTTACTGTTCTAAGATAATTAAATAAGGTGTGCACTCTGCCTCGCACGAAAAAGGAATGAGGCAGTACGCTCGGACGGCGAGAGACGTTAGTGGGAAGGGGCAATTGTTTTGATGTGGGTAGAGTAAAAATCTTTAAAGGTGCGACTTAGCCTTGTAGAATAAGGAAACTACGTTGTTAATATTATATCTGAAGAATGAAGCGATGAAATATAATTAATAGATTGTACGCAGACACAGCCAGGACGGGTTACAAGTAAACTATAGTAAACCATCATCATCATCATCATTATCATTGCAGTCCTTCACAAGTCCACTGCTGAAGATTGGCCTCCCATAAGGTATGCCACAAAGCACGGTCCCGAGCCACCTGCATCCATCGACTTCCTGCATGTCTTACCACGTCGTCACTCCATCTAGTGGGGGTCGCCCTACACTTTACCTACCGGTACGAGGCTGCCACTCGAGAACCTTTTTTCCCTAACGGTAATGGGTTCTTCGAGCTATATGGCCGGCCCATTGCCACTTCAGCTTACTAATCCGTTGGGCTATGTCGGTTACTCTGGTTCTACTGCGGATATCCTCATTGAGAAGATGTGTCGTAATTTCCCGAACGCTGCCCAGCCGAGTTGAATCCGTCGATTGACCTCACGGTCGAAGTTGGACTTTACTACTTTACTAGTCACACTATTTGTCCCAGGTAAACGTACTCGTAAACAACTTCGAGCCTAGTGCTCCCAACAACTACGGGCATAGGTGTGACATGGCACTATTGACGTCATTGAGCATAGTGTTTAAGTCCTCCAGCGATTCTGCCATAAGGACTATATCTTCGGCAAATCGAAGGTCTCGCACCTTCGATAATAAACCATAATATATATAAATTTTACTGAACAAGTGTAAGTGGCAGACGTTGTCCGCTTTGTAGTAATAAATGTTGTTAAAAAAACTATTTAACAGAGAAGCAGGATATGAATAAATTTTCTTACCTTTAATATATTTGTGTGCTGCTGCTTATGTGACTTTTATATCTAGTAATTGAATATCTTTTTTTCTCTGCGGTATTATGTCGTTACAGTGATTTTCTGTAAGTGCACCACGAACTTTGCATTCCTTGGAAGTCTCAACTTATTAATTCAATATGCCTCAAGAGTTGGTTATATTTTAAACCAATATAACATTTTAATATATACTGAAACAAATTTAAATACAAATTAATTCAAGAAACAGAATAGATACGATGCCTACTGCAGTCATCATTAGCATAAAATCGATATAACATCATACGGCAAAGAGCCAAATTGTAAGTCACCTCTAACTGTTGCATAGTCTGCAACGTAGAAACCTCCAACCCGCAGAACCGTTCTTGGCTCCAACTCTCCATTACCCAGACTGTGTAAGCTGCCACATGGCTACGAAAACATAGTTAATTTAAATTTTGATTCCGCTTACAGTTTCCGTAAAAATATTTTCGACAGTATGGCTGTTACCTACTGGTACTTAAGATCGTGCAGCAGGCTTGCATTTTCTATTACCGTACGAATAAACTATGTTCATTTCTTTTCAAATTAGTAACCTTATATAAATAAATCTAAACCTACTTAAGATATATTTACAGTACATGCTGTGTTTACTAGTAGAGTAGCCACTACAATAAGCATAAAAAAACTTTTCCGTTCCTTAAGATTGTTATTGTGTACGTTGACTGTTAGTAAGCCGTATGAAATAAATAAAATAAAAACATTTGTTTATTTTATATATTTATTACTGTTAATCAAAGTAATAAACACGTCGTTGATGTTGCGAGCCGCTAGTGCTGCGTTGCTGCCACAACGATACTCATATTCCATAAAAACTCGAATTTTTAACGTATCCATGATGACGAAAGAGATTCAAATTTGACGAAAATATAACGCTTATCAATTAACAAATGACTAGTTGTGAAAAAAAGAATTCCATATTTTTTAAATTAAATTAATTTGAAATAAGAATCCTTAGCCAAACATTCTTAAATAAATACTTCCATTACATATCCAATAACAAGTTAAAAAAGGAAATCAAGTGTAGTTTATAATATTACGACGTGTAAGTAATAATAAGTAAAAATTATTCTTCACACTTAAAGAGCAATGGCCAGACAAAAGTTTGATAATACCCAGAGCGTTTGTTGAAAACTCGTGTAACTGAACAATACAACACTTAAGAGTAACATAGACGGTGTTAATGCCGGAACATGCACTTTGAAAGTTAGTCATGAACACGATAACGTTCATGTTTTACTAACGAAATAAAAAAAGTTTTTCTTCAATTTTAATTTTATGTTGCATTAGGTTGTAATAACATTGTAAATTAACTAAATATGTTTTAACCATTTATACGTCAATGGTTTTACTTATAATCCTTGATTTTAGCTTACCAGTACCAACGTACCACGTACCCGTGGTGATGGAGAATCCCTCGTTGAGCACGACCAAGTTATCCTACTCTTCCTGAGCGTGGGTACTCAGGCTGCCCCGCGTATTCCGGGGGGGGGGGGAAAGCAATTCCACACGCGAATGAAACTGCTCGGGATAAGCGGAGCAACAACACCAAGGCGACCCCTGCCACGCTTTCCGTAGATTTTATCTCTCCTGCCCGGGGTATAATTTAGCACTCAAATTAACACTCCTTTGTGCCCCAGGCTGGAGTTTTCGTATCAGCCTTGAAGGTACGGACCCGTCCATTCTATGGCTGCGCGTAACAGCGGCGACCATTCCCACGTCTACGAGAACCTACTTAAGCCCCATAGCAGTAATGCCGAAACAGGCCGATTAATCGATCACGTCCAAATGGATACAGATTCATTGTTACAGCAGATCCCATCCGCAGAGATCATGATCCTTGGTGATTTTAACGCCCACCATGCCGAATGGCTCGGTTTACTTTTAACCGATCATGTGGGAAGATTTGTTTATGACTTTGCCTTGGCATATGGTCTGACAAAATTGGTTACTTCGCCTACGTGGATCCCAGATGTGAAAGATCATCCACCTTCCCTGTTGGACCTTCTGCTAACATCTCGTCCGGATGGATATTAGGTGTCCATCGACGCCCATCTAGGCTCGGCGGATCATTGTCTTGTCCAGAGTGTGGTGCCAGTCACATTAACGTTGCGGTTGTATTCTGCAGGCTGCCATCGTGTTTGGCATTATAAGTCGTCCGATTATGATAGGATGCGGTCTTTTTTGCATTCTACCCTTGGAGGCAGATTAGCTTCTCGCTGGACGATCCCAGCATTTTTAATGATTCTGTTGCCGATCATATCAGAGCAGAATCAGCAAAACTTCAGGGTATGGAATTTTTTATTCCATTCTCTTTAGTGCCCATCGGAGCAGATACCAGCCATGGTTTGGTCACTCCTGTAAAATAGCATCACGCGATATGTAGGTGTGCTGCCGATCCTGGGCTGATGCATCAACGTCTCTGGATATGAACACCAGGGCTCTTAAAAAGAAGTATAACTCCATCTCCAGGTCCTACAAAAGAGTCATTGCCAAGGCCAAGGTCTGAGCACATCGGCAGATTTGGTGAGAAACTAGTTCGCCTTCCTCCGGAAACCCGTGTATTCTGGTGTCTCCCTAAGCTGTCCAAGGGAATTTCTGTCAATCATCTCTTCCATCTCTGCACGAAGAGGACGACTCACTGGCCTATGCCACAAAGGAGAAAGCCAATCAATTAGGCTCTATCTTTGCGTCTAATTTGATTCTCGATGACGGGGAGAGCACACCGCTGACCATCCCGCGGTGTGAGTGCTCCATGCCGGATGTGCGGCTTACATAGCGAACGGTTAGAAAAGCACTCTTCTTCCTAGACGTCAACAAGTCGAGTTTACCTGATGTAGTCCCTCCCATTGTTCCGGTACTTCATCTCATTGTTCTCCAAAATAAGGGAGTCCATTATAAACTGTCAGTTCATGAGGTAACTTGAGGATCACCAGCTGATTAGTGCCCGCCAATATCGTTTTCGTCGTGGTCGGTCACCTGGTGATCTTTTGTTCTACCTGACTCATAGATGGGCGTAGGCAGCAGAGTCCTAGGGGGGATTCATTGGCCGTTAGTTTGGACATAGTGAAGGCTTTCAATCGAGTCTGGCACAAAGCGCTTCTTTAGAACCCCCCTTCCTATGGGCTTTGCAGCTGAGAATTTTTTTAACTGGATCGCCAGTTTCCCTGCTGATCAAATAATAAAGATCGTAGTAAACGGTGCATGCTCTGACAACATGCCTATAAACGCTCAAGGTTGCGTCCTATCACCAAAGCTGTTTCTTCTGGATTTCAATGATATGTTGCAAACTGGTAACATTCATTGCCATGCAGACGACGCCACTGGTAATGCCTTATACAACGGCCGCTTCGCCAATATTTCTCGAGAAAATTTCGCCAAGTATCAGGGAAAATTTGTGTCTGAATTCAATTATTTGCTAAACAAATTCTCGTATTGGGGGCTACTAAATCTAGTCCAGTTCTATCCCTAAAAGATACAAGTTTGCGCGTTCAATGCCAAAAAGAAACCTTTTGTCGTATCTCCTCAGTTTGTAGGCACTCTCCTTGCTGCCTTAGCTAACATTGGAATATTCAGCGTCGATATATCAAATTGTGTGCAGTTTTGTAGTCACCTGGGGGAAGGCCAAATTAGCCTCTAAAAAACTTAGTGTGGTCAGCAGAGCGAGACAATATTTCATGCCGGCACATCGCTTGCAACTTTACAAAGCGCAAATATGGCCTGACATGGAATATTGTTCTCATCTCTGGGCCGAGGCACCCTAATGCCAGTTCCTTTCACTTGACCGCATCCAGCGCGAAGCGGTTTGAATCGTCAACGACCGAGTTCTTTCTGATCGGCTCGATTCACTGACGCTGGTGGGAGTGCTCTGAGGAATTATTCGAATTAAAACCCAGCCGCAAAATTTCATGAGCGCACTACGCGGCAAACGTCCCAATACCATCAACACAATCTGGATCTTTGGCGGTCCACCACTGTGCGCTTTACTAGGAGTTTTCTTCTCCGGTTTTTGTGCATTTTTGTGTAATTTTTTACCACCGGCGTTTTTTCGGATCGATACAACTTAAAAACATTCAAGAAAAGAGCTTAATTCTTTTAAAAGTTCGGCAACGCACCTGCAATTCCCCCTTGTGTTGCGATTGTTCATGGGCGGCAGTCATTTATCGTCAGATAAGCCAAATGCTAGTTTGCCCCCTTTCCGTTAAAAAATAATGAGTGCTAATAATTATGCTCACCAGATGTCGCTAGTTGGGACTAAGGTGAATTTATTTGTAACGCAGATGATCATACAGTGACACTGTTTCATTACATCACTAAAAATTGCGATTTAATTATAAGTTTTTCGGTTTTTATAGACAAAACAATGCCTCAGTGCTGTATTCTTTAATGCTTTACAAAATTTTAACAATTTTACATATTCTATTAATATAAATTATATCTCAGTTAATTTTTTAATATACGTTTCGGGACAATTATAGTAAAAATTGTTCTTAACATAAAACATTCAACTACACCAGACCTAGCTATATTTCGTCTAAAACAAATCGTATTCTCAGTACAAACATACAAAAACTGACTTAATTGAACTATGACCTGTCGAAGTTTAAAGAAAACCGATGCATTATGAAGCGATATGAAATCGATCATTTGTGGTGAAATATAGAGAAAGATATTATAAAACAATTATTTAGAAACAAATTCAAATTTTTAATAATGTCTACCGACTGTTTGCGCTGAGAAAAAAATATAAAAATAAGTAAATAAGTCATGTATCATACAACGTAATATTATATTATTTATGTTGATATGGGTTCCTGAACGAGGAATTCGTGCTAACCCTAGCGAAGAAAGATCTGCAACGCTACCGCCGCGTCGAAACATTCGCTTTCTGATTCAGCCGTCGACAGTAGCCAGCGCTTAAAACCATTTTTTTTACAGTTTATACATTTTCATAAATTATCTTTTTACTTTGAAAATATAAAAGATGTATTATACTTGTTTGATTTCTTTATTTCACACAAGACACCATAACATCGACTTTTATCTAAATTTAATCGTAGTCCCTCTTCAATTAGATGGCGAGACATTAACACATATTATTATGTTTGTTGGGGTTATAATAATTTTCAGTTAGTCTTCAAATGTTTAATAAATATTTTTTTATGTTTGAGGAAGTGAAGTTAAGCAAAATATTTATTTTTCATTTTTTAAGGAATAATTAGTGTGATAATAACATTTTATACTATATATTTTACAATCAGGTTTTAAAACGTATGCAAAATTTGAGATCAGTAAAACATCCGAAATTGGGAAAAAGTAGGACAAATTAAAAAATTCTATTTCATTGTTATTATTATTTTTTAAAACCTTACCTCTACACTAGGATTCTCTCCTGCATCTTGGGGGAAGTTTACATATATAAATTGCACTAGAACAATCCAGACCCGATATAATTATTTTTAGGCCATACAAATAAATTTTCTGTACGGGATTCGAGCTCGCGGACCTCAGGGCCTGCAACTCATTGCTAAACCACTGTGCTACGGAACCGTCTACACAACAATTATACGACTACAAACATAAATAGAGATAAAAGTAATAAAATAGTGTAAATAATAAAGATTTTATGTATACTCGTACTTTTACAAATAACAACATCATACATTATCGTTGGCGTGGCGTCAGAGAACTAAGAACACTCAATTTAATCGTGGAAAATGACAGACAAGTGACAACATAAGGGCCAAACTAAATCACAAACTACAGCATCTAGTTCATAGATAATAATACATATACATAATTATATGCACCTTTATTGTAGAACAGCTTTTTATAGAACGGGGGGAAACGAGTATGCGGCTCACTTTATGGTAAGTGACTACCGCCGACCAGGATTAACGGCTATACCAGAGGAATTTCAGGTGTGTTGACGGTCTTTTTAAAAGGAGTAAGATCTTGTCTTGAAGGTCTTGAAGTCGTATCAGTTCGGAAAAATAGAATTTTTCAATTCAAAAAATTCATTCCACATTGACGTTGTGCGTGTGTACAGTGGTGGACCTCTAGTCTTCCCCATGGAGCGGATGGTATCGCGAATTTACCAGTTTACATAATGGAAAGGATTAAGGATCAAGGGTGAATGTATATGAGTCCGACTGGGTTAGTTTTTTTATAAATCTAAAGTCGCAAAAGTACTTACAGTCCATGAGTGGTAAATTGCTACTCTAGTCCTATGCAGTGGACATCTGTAGCCAATTTTAAAGAAGGTTATCTGTTTCTGCTTTAGTGATCAAAACAAATGTCTCTGTAGATATCGATATTTGCCATAGTGGCCAAGTTTGTCAGGTGGCACCAAAAGTATTTTTTATAAATTCGAGTTGGTCAGATCGATGGTCATTCCTACAATACAAAATAGACTTAAATCTATCGTTTGCACAACCCATAAAATGTGCTAAACTAATATTTTCGTTTTTTATAACTTCAGAATTCGAAAAGTGTGTACGTAATAACATTTTACAAATATACCTTAAGAAAAATAAATTTTAAAATATAAAACATTTTGCATCAATCAAAAGCGAATATTCCGCCGAGTATTAGCCAGATGGCAATCTGCTAAATTTCAAATTCAGTGTGATCATGATTGATGAGGCCTCTACGAGAGCCTTTGATTTCATAATTTGATTTCATAACAAGCAAATTGCTCTTATTAAAGGCTTTATACGACGAATTCCTCAGATTTACATGAATATTGACAGCTTTTATTGAAGGGTACTGGCAGATTCAAAATAGAAATACAAATATAAAAGGTTTATATTTTATGTTTGGCAGGCAACACTTTTTTGAATACGTAAATAGCAACAGTTGCCCATAACCCTAATTTTTTACTTCAAATTAAAACTAACTTTGCGGATTACTCGTTAAATTTGACTAATTTTACTGATTTTATATTCCCGACGTTTCGGGTGCTTTACCCATGATTATGGTGGAACCGAGATGATTGAAGTCCCTATAACCCGGGTTTTCTTCAGCTTTTGAATATTTAACTTGATTTTATTCCAGTATTCGTGTTAATTTAATAAATCATTGTATTAAATATAACGGTATCATGATAGAAAATTAAAGTCACATATTATAAGATCAAATTACCTAAACAATTAAACGTTATAAAATATAGTATTCCTCTGGAAAATAGTACATAACATACATAAACACTCACGCCTGTCACCCAGAAGGGTAGGCAGAGACTACGGACTTCCATTTGGCACGATCCTGATATACCTCTTTCGCCTCCTTTACATCCATATATCTACATACATGCTCGTCGGTTAAGAGTACTTTTAACGTGGCCCATTTTCAAAATATCGCCAATTTGGTGGATAAACTTTTTTCTAGGGCGTCCCTTCCCGACACTGCTGTTCACATCTGCCATATAATTTTGCTTTGTCACTCTTTCCTCATTCATTCTTTCTACATGACCAAATCACCGAAGCATTCCTTTCTTAATCCTGGTCACAACATCATCTAGCATACCACATTTATCTCTTATCACGCAATTTCTCACCCTGTATACATACTCCTTAAAGACCGCATTTCTACAGCATTTATTCTACTTTCGTGCTTCTTCTGCCACACCCAGCTTTCACTACCATACATTAAAGTAATACTACTAACACAGCATTATGAATTACCATACGTGCCTTTTTTGACACATTCTGGTTCTTCGTAATAGAGTGTAGTGCTCCATTCACTCTATTACTTGCATTTACTCGTCGTTCTATATGCTTATCATATCTACCATCCCTGCCAAATACACATCCCAAATACACAAACTCATCCACTTGCGCAATTAACTCTCCTTGTATTCTTATTTCACATACCGTTTTGCTTTCTTCTCTTTCAAAAACCCCCTCATCCCTTTCGTCTTACTTGCGTTCACTTTCATTCCCCTTTCTTTTAATTCCCAGTTCATTAATGTAACCATCATTTGCAACTCAGCCGCTGATGACGCAAATATGACTTGATCATCGGCATACAAAAGGCATTTGACAGTTAACTCGCCCATTATTAACCCACATTCTTCATCTTTCAAAGTTTGCAAACACCTGTGCATAAATAGTTTGAACAGCCAAGGGGAAGCTAGACAGCCCTGTCTGATACCTTTATGGATGCCAAACTAGTCCGATTAGACCCTATTGATCCTGACACAAGCACTAGAGTCCCTATAAATAGACCTTAATGCCTGTATCAAACCAGCTCTCAACCCATATGAGTTCAGTGTTTGCCATAACACATTCCTGTCCACTCTGTCATAAGCCTTTTCCAACTCCATGAACGCACAGAAAACTTTCTGGTTTTTGGCTAAAAACTTCGCCGCAATCATGCGCATGGAAAAGACTTGATCTGTACACCCCATTCCCTTTCTAAAGCCCGCTTGCACATCCCAAATTTTTCCATCAGTTTCTTTCATAACTCTTTCAATTAACACCTTAGCATACAGTTTACCCACAATACTAAGCAAGCTGATACCATGGTAGTTTTGCAGTCCCGCTGTGACCCTTGTCCTTTATATATTGTTACTATAACTGCTTTACACCAATCATCCGGTACCCGTTTTAATTCCCAACATAAATTAAACAAGGTGTACAGCAGGCCTGCCTCCACTCCCTCTTCAGCCCTAAGCATATCGAGTGATACTCTATCATATCCAACTGCCTTACCTGCTTTCATGCTTTTCATTATTTCATCTACACTTATCTCCATTCCCCTTTCCACTTCTTTCGGAATTTCTAGTTCATTTAATTCAGACGACTTTTCACTCATAAACACGCTTTCAAAGTATTCCTTCCATCTGTTTAAAATCTAAACTTCATCATTCAGAATACATCCATTCTCGTCTCTTATAGCATTTATCTAGAGGCTGTTTTGTATTTCCCCTGGCAGTTCTTACGAGTTTCTAGAACATTTTTTATTAGCCTGGAAATTATCAGATATCCTTCTATCATTCTTAACCGTTCTTTCTTTCTTTTTCCTTTCAACTACTCCATTTACTCACTTATTTAGACGTCTAAATTCTGCCTTTTTTTTCAATCTCATCATTCATATCAGAAGAATTACCAGCTTTGGTTGCTAGTAAATCTAACCATGATTTCTTCTTTGATTCTACTTCCACCCGTACCTCATCACCCCACCACAACTTATTACTTTTCATTTCATTTGTTCTCTTACTTATATCACATACTTCGGTGGCTGCATCCAGAAAACCTTTGTATTTCCCTTAGTATTATCCCACACAGTATTCAAGTTTAAATCATTCATACACAATTCATTCAAACATCTAATATTTTCTCTCAGTCTACATTTATACTTCTCTTTCGCATCTTCATCTTGTAACTTCTCTATTCTTATTCGCTCTAACGCAGTGGTAGACGCAGATATCCGATGCCGCCAACGCTTGAAAAGACCATTAATTCGACATAAGATCATGTAATGATCCGTTCCTAAGTTGGACCCCTGGTAAACCCATGTATCTGCGACTGCGCTACTCATTCTTTCATCTACAATTACAAAATCTATCATGCTTCTATCATCACCTCTTTCCCGTGTATACGTGTGAATCTTCTTATGACGAAAAAAGTATTCGTCACAAAAAGATTCTTTTCCACACATACGGTGAGGAGGTCTTCACCATTCTCATTTATACTTTCATCACCAAACGTTCCCAATATCCTTTCATAACCAGACCTCTTCACCCCGACCCTTCCATTAAAGTCTCCTAAAATAATAATATTTTCATTTTCCTTACATTTTGTCAACACCATCCTTACCATGTCCTAAAACAACTCTCGGATGTGAGTGGGCTTACACATGTCTGGGGCGTACACCCCTAGCAGGAACAGCTTCTTTAAGCCCACTTTCTTTCGTATCCATAGCAGCCTCGGGCTTACACATTCATACTCTTTCACACATTGACCCATTCTTTCTGAAAGGATGAAACCGACTCCCTGGCATGCCCGTTCGGTCTCGTCTACACCAGACCAATACGCGGTATACGTGCCATGTGCAGTGGCATCCTTTCGCTTTAGTTTCGTCTCATTTACACATAACACATCTATTCCTCTGTCATTCATCATTTCGCATACTTCATCCATCTTGTCATTCATTCTCCACATACATTCAGCGTAGCCAGACGGGTTTCCGCAATCGCTTTTTCGCTCCTCCGGGAGACAGAACGTGACGGGTGGCGAACCTCGTCGCCGGTTTTTCTTCCGGAGATTCTTCGCACCCCTGCCCCATTAAAGGCGCGCCGGGAACTCAGGGCCATTTCTTTTATTTCCTGACTCATGGTGCGAATAAGGGGTGGTGGTAGATTTTACGCCGCCACCATACCATACAAGGAGCCGAGTCTATTTTTTCGGCTTTGTCGCTCGTTTAGCACCACCCGGGGGACACATGTAGGGTGGGCCTAAGGTTAGGTGGTCGAAGCCTACGGACGCGAGCGACTCATCCCCCTGGAAAATAGTTTGGAGACATAAAATTAGAGTACAAATACAACTCATGCAAACATCTCTGTGGTGCTCAGAGCATGCCGATAGTAGGCATTTTATGCGAGAAGCTATTTTGTCCCATTTTCACAGTGCACAGCTTGTCAGAACGGTTCCTGATACATATTTAATATGTCAAGTAATTCTATTTCACGTGGCTACTTATACCTACGCTTCATGGGTGACTCTTTTAGTAGTAAATTCTTCAAATAACCGCTAACAGGGGAGTTCGAACGTTAAGTGTCAACCTAAGGTGGCACAGAATTAATAACAGCTCAGTGAATTATGTCAAAGAAATACTGTAGTGTCAACATTTCGTATATCTAGCCAAACTATATGAATGCATGTTTTGAATTTGATCATCCGAAAGGAAGGGTACTATTCCTTAAAAACCAAACATTTATTTTAGAGTCACAAAAATTTAAGTAACGTCAAAAGCAACTGAGGTGTTATGTTTTCCTAGCAATTTCAATAAAAAAAAAACTCATCGTGACACGTTAATTTAAGCCATTTAATGCATTAATTGGTGCTATAAAATAAAATAGAGTGAGTGGTAGAGAAAAAAAACAACAACAACAACGAAAATAAAATATTAAGATCTTTTCGGGTAGTGGAATGGTTACCCCGGTTGCCTTCTTGGGTTCAAAGGAATATCATAGGTTTATTACTAAAAGCTTCTAACTACGGAGACCACTTTAATTTTATTTTTTTTTATTTTATTTTAACACTCCATTAGTCGCGCGTTTTACTATTGTAGAACAGGCATGCATTTCGTGGGATTTTAACATTAATTGTGGGTGTCTAACGCACACACTCATAGTATTCCTCTATTACTAGCTGGTGATCACAATTAGTACCCTTTCGGCAAACTGCGCGATCGCACTTGTTAAAAATTGCACCAAAACTAAAATCTACAATAGTAGAGCGCGGGAGCACTCGCGTGTCATTTTTAATAACTTTTTAATACCAAATATGGCATGATCATTATTTGTAGTATTTATGACGTCTCACTTACCATTTTTTTTTAAATTTAATAAATATAAGTGCTATAAACGGTTATGTTGTACATACAATAAACAAGGACTACAGAAATAAGGCCAGGAAGGATTTTTTATATGAACTTGGTTTTCACCTAGTCGCGCCATGCATACAACGCGGAATAAATATTGAAATTATTCCAAAATCATTGAAAATGAAAGGGAAAATGCTTTTGGGCATGAAAGAGCCATCGGAATTACAACCATGCCCAGCACAACTCCCCAATACTGGTCGAGTCGGGAAATGTTCCTTTTGTGGCAGAGCGCGCAATAAGTCCACTACAAAACAATGTGACACCTCTAAATAGTGGATTCGTCCTCAACATCAAGTTCTTCAATGCTTTGACTCTTGTAAAAATGATAAAGACCGTGTGGAAGATATGAGCGAGTAAAAAAAGGAGACTGAGAAGGTTTGATGCCAAAAAATCATTGATTTTTCTCAAAATTCACAAGAAGTCTGATATTAAGTGTCTAATAAATGGTAACAGTTATGTTTCGTCTATTTTAGTTTCTTATTAAAGTTTGTTTTCATATGATATTGAAGTATTTTTATATTTGTTTATTGTTCCTGTAAAATCTTTACACAAAATAGTTCTACATATGTAGAGCGCGCGAGCACTCGCGTCCCAAACAGGGGCGCGCCTAATGGAGTGTTAATAAGGATAACAACAGCGTATATCATTAAATAACTACAATTTCAAATTTACTTCAAGTATGTCAATAACAGTTATCCACATATTAAATATAAAGGTAAGCTATTATTAAGAAAGAAATTAAACAAATTAAAATAACTTAATAAAATAAGAGTAATAAAATTAAGTAATTTTAGGTTTACTAAAACTAAGATATTAGGTCTTTCTGACAAATTGATATGTGATTTACTTTTCGAGTTAATTTTATAATTCATTTATTTATATCATGGCAAAATATATTCTATATATCATTACATATATACATACGAGTAAACGTACACACCAATGTACATAAATATTTTTTTTTTTTTTTTTTTTTATAGAATAGGCTGACAAACGAGCACACAGTCCACCTGATGGTAAGTGGTTGCTGCGGCCCATAGACATCTACATCTATCTTCCATTACAAATCAAAATGCAGATGCGTTGTCACCCGTGAGGACTGAGATGGAATGCCTCATTTTCAGTAAAAAGGGTCTCCGGTTCTCTACACTCACCATACGAAATACAGCAGCATTAAGCTACTATTTCACGCTGGTATTCTGTGAGAGCGTGGTCCTTCCCCCGGTCGAGCCGACCCATTCGTGCTACAACTATACTACTAATATAACTGCAGCATGGCTCTACCACGTAGATATAAATGTCATTTGCTTAGTAATAGGTAAAATTAAAACATTGTTAATGTACAAAACTTAAACGTATCCGTTTAAGTTTTTTCAGACTTTTCAGGTTTTGATTTACAACATTAAAGTTAAGATTTTCTTTTTGAAATATGTTTTAATGATAAACAATTTTTGATCGAAAATTCAGAATATAATCATAAGGATAGACAAACACGGCAAAATTATAAAGAAACCTCTCCTAAAACTACTCAATATAAAATTAAAAAAATCATTATTACGCAACAACAACCACTCCAACGGGCTGATTCCTACTCAAAAGCACGTAAGAATCCAGTTCGTCAAAAGTGAAACTAGAATCAATTAGTTCCAATAGCTCATTTTTCCTCGGTGCGTGCACTAACACGTCGGCAAAATACGGTACATCATATTCCTCGGCTGGACGCACGTGAACTTCACTGCATCAAAAATATATTTTAGTAAGAATTAATAACTAGAAGTACTATTTACCTTGTGACAATTATATAATTTAATTCAAACCTACCCTTTTACAGAGTTGATATGCGCAACGAAAAGAGATTCATTGACGAAACGCGACCGAGGAATATAGGGCGTTACTAACTGAAAAATATAATTATTAATGTTAGGAATAGTAAATAAGTATCACATATTTTAAAATATATTAAAATATATAAATAACTCACTTG
This sequence comes from Parnassius apollo, assembly GCA_907164705.1. Taxonomy (NCBI): domain Eukaryota; kingdom Metazoa; phylum Arthropoda; class Insecta; order Lepidoptera; family Papilionidae; genus Parnassius; species Parnassius apollo. Next base: position 6,892,340 of record CAJQZP010000975.1, read on the forward strand.
ACATAGCTACCTAAAGTAAGTGTTTCTTCATAATGTAGCTTACCGGCATCCTGCGTTTACAAATAAAGGTAAATTAAACAACAGAAGCTGTGTTTAATATGCATGTACGTACCTTGTTTCTAAAATCACTTTTACTGCCTATAAAAGGATCGATGGTATTAAATGTTTTGTTATAATTTGATAGCAAACGTGTTGAGATACTATTTTTACCATAAAGTGTGGAATGACGTGGTACACTAAACAAAGTTTTCTTGGTGATTCTTGTACGTTTTCTTTGCACATTAAACGTGACAGTATTCAGTAAATCCGTCAGTCAATACCATCGCGTAAGATATCGTATAGAAATCCCATATTTAACAGTTTACGTCTTTCTTCAAGCGTAAGAAGGTTATAGTGTCGGCAGTCATCTAAATATGATGAGCTTTTATGTTTGAATTTATAGTTCAGGTGTGAGATACATTTACGTTGAATTCTTTCAATATTATTAATGTAAATTTTAAAAAATGGTGACCAAACCTGGCATGCATACTCAAGAGTGAATCTTACATACGAGAAATAAACTATTTTAAAACTTAGTAATTCCGCAAATGGAAGACATGTACGCATGATAAATCCAAGATTACGAAATGATTTACTACATGTACTATTAATATGATCTCGCATGGTCATACCGACTTAAAAGAGTACGCCTAAATCCCGAACAACTGTGACCCTCTTAATTAAAACTCCATTAAAATTAAAGGGAAATACAATTAGGTTTATTTTTATGGTGAAAGATATACATTGATATTTGGATATACTTACATTAATGCCGTTAGCTACGTAACAGTTATATAAAGAGGTAAGATCTTTTTGAATTGATTCGCAGTCTTCAATAGTACGAACTTCAAGAAAAATCTTTTTAATCATCGGCGTAAAATAAGTGGTGGGAGTTACTTATAAATTTATGTGTCTTAAAAAGAGCAAGATGAGAGCCTTGAGGCACGCCAGATGGGATAGTAATAAAATCTGACCTGTAACCTCCAAGAACAACTGCCTGAGATCGATTCGTCAGATAAGATTTGACCCATCTAAGCAGATCCATGAATTCCGAGAGCCTGGAGCTTTTGTAGCAATACAACATGATTTACACGGTCAAAAGCTTTTTCGAAATCTGTGTATATAACGTCAACCTGACCACCATTTTCCATATTATTAAGAACGTACTCAGTGAATCAGGCAAGATTAGATATTGTAGAGCGTCTTTTCAAAAAACCATGTTGTGAATTATGTATACCTTTTATAATAATTCGATAAATTTTATCAAATACTAGTTTTTCAAAAATTTTCGCAACAGTGATAAGAATCGAAATTGGGCGGTAATTATCTATTTTAGTTTTTGTGTCTTTTTATGAACAGGAATTATATGCGCCCTTTTCCATGAGAATGGGAAAACAGAATTTTGTAGAGAAAGTTTAAAAAGTACAGAGATTGGGTAACTTAAACTGTCGGCGCAAGACTTCAAGAACACAGGAGGCACTCCATCACAACCAGCACCTTTGTTTGAATCCAGGCTTTTAAAATACTTAAGGACAGCTTCGCGGGATACTTTTATGCTAGAGATCTGATCTACACTCATATTGGGATGATTTTGAAACTCACTAGATGCTAAAGCGGAAGCAGAAAATACGCTTTTAAAATAGTTATTAAATGCTGACCAAATGTCCTGCCTATTACAGTAATATTTATTGTCAAGAGAGAAATTTTGAGGATAAGTGGATGTCCCTCTTTTTGACTTAACATATTTCCAAGAGAACTTTGGCGACGTTTTCAGAATTATACAGTTTTGTAGGCATCCACAGCTTCTTCAGGTGATGAAAATCTCTGCCCACGCAATTTATTCTTTATTTAAGGGAAAGTATAGAAATCATTAGGGCTTAGGTCGGGCCTGTACGGCGGATGGTCTAATAATTCTATGTTTTCTTGCTCTAAAAACTCTTTTGTTCTGTGTGTGGTGTGAGAACTCGCATTTTTTTTAAATATTAGTAATCCTATTTATTAACATTACTAATATTCCTTTTAACCACTCCTGGTAAGCTGAAAATGCTTGTTCGAACCCAGGACCTTTTGAGTTTGCGGTCCGCGCCCTGCCATTAGGCTACTGTCGCTTTGAATTTGCATTGTCGTGATGGAGGATGATGCGGCGTTGCAGTTCTCTTTACGGAGTTCAGAAACGACCTGTGGCAAACAAATGCTAGCATACCATTCTGCATTAACCGTTCTTTGTCCCTCAAGAGGAATAATCGTAACATGGCCGGTTTTGGAGACAAACGTGGCCACCATTTTTTTGCAACACTCCGTGAACGAACAATTTTTGTTGGCTTTAACTCATTTTCGAACACCCAAACTCATGACTAGTTTTTTGTTTCGAGTTCGTACGCATATATCCAGGATTCGTCACCTGATTCGATGTTGTATACAACATTTGAGGATCCTGCGTGGAATCTTTCGAGAGTTCTGACGCACCAAGTAACGCGAGCGCTTTTTGCTCTTCACAGAGCGAATACGGTATCCATCGGGAAAACAACTTTTTTACACCTAATTGTTCATGCAAGATTATTTGTATTTAATTCAAGCCAATGTCTAAAGTTGCCTGAATTTCGCGGTATGTCACATGTCGATCTTTCTCAATCAGCTTACGCACAGCATCAACGTTTTCTTGGGTGACTGCAGTTTTTGGACGACCTTGACGGGGATCATCACTGAGCTTGACACGTCCACGTAGAAATTCAGCAAACCAGCGATAAATTGTGTTTTTGGATGGGGATTCATCACCAAATGCAGAAATCAGCTGGTCAACACACTGTTTTTGTGTTAAACCACTTCGAAAGTCATAATAAATCATCGCTATTCAATTTTCTCGAGTCAATGCCATTTTCTCAACGAATAAACAAGTTTGACAAAACCTTGTGACAAGACCGAGAATCTTTTTTTAAATAAATAAATGGTATTCGATTTTTAAACCAAGGAGTTTTCAATAAAAAAGATTTTAATATGACAGGAACAGTTGAAATATTCCATTCTTGATACTTTTAGTGCAGCCTAGTACCTAACATTTGGATTTTCTTCTGTATCGTGGGGACAGGTGAGACACATAAATTTCACAAGGATAAACTTAGCTTGGGCTTAGGCTTGGGCTTGGGCTACAAATACTTGTTAAGTGCGGGATTCGAACCCGTAGCCCTTAGCGTTCATCGTTGCTAAAACGTTGCTAAACCACTGCTCTATGGAGCCGTATATAAATTTAAAAAAAAAATAAGGAATTTATTTATGAGATAAAATACATTTACAAATATATTTATGAATAATAATAATAAAAATAAGTATAGGAACGTAGTATAGAGTAATTTAGTTAGTTTAATGTACAAAATAATTATTACATAATATAATTATTATGCTTAATATTAACTTTGATTAAGTCCTTCGTAGTTATAAGTTTAATAAGAACATAATTGCTATTACGACTGATCGCGGTTCGACTTGATATCAGCGCTGCGGTAACTCTGTTACTGTAGAATTATGCTGAGTGGCCATTTTACTGCTGCAAACTATTTTTTAATAAGCAGACACGTTTGTTTCTGATTATAAAGTTCATGTTCTGCAATTCGTAGCAATAAATAAATACAAGGTCTTCACCTATGAATTCTACCTATGAAATTGCGGTTTCTTATGAAATAAGTTGATGTAATTTTTTCTATATATTTTTATTTCTGTTAATAAAGTAATCCCATTCAATCCCATGCGATCGATAGATCTTTACAAACGCAGAGGCAGTTTATTGATGCCCTCCTAGAAGGAATCGGCTGGACGGGAGGCCAACAAATTCTTCAAAGGCATTTTGTGAATGTTCTTTCTACTACCTCTCAGGTATTTTGTGTGCGTTGTTTTGTAGTATTAGCTCCGTAAACGTCGTTGATGTTGCGTGCAGATTGTGCCGCGTTGCTACCGCAACGATATTCATATTCCATATTTACTCGAATTTTTAACGTATCCATGATGACAAAAGAGATTCAAATGTCATCAAAACATAACGCTAATCAATTAACAAACAACTAATTTTGAAAAAAAAAATTCCATATTTTTAAAATTAAATAAATTTGAATTTAAAATTCTTAGGCAAACAATTTTTTTTTAATTTAAAAAGAGTAGCAATTAAGTAATTAATTAAAGTATTTTCGTACCTATTAAAGTTGTTCTTAAATAAATACTTGCATTACACCTCCAATAACAAGTTAAAAAAGGAAAGCAATTGTAATTTATTATATTACAAAGCGTAAGTAGGTAATAATAAGTGAAAATCATTCTTCACAGTAACTAAAGAGCAATGGCCAGATAAAAGTTTAATAATATCCAGGGCTTTTGTTGAAATTTCGTGTAACTGAACAACATAACACTTAGAGTAACAAAGACGGTGTTAATGCTTAGTATTTTTATTTGCATACACTTTGAAAGTTACTTATGAACACTATTTTATAGTAATTCATGTTTTACTTCCATGGCCTTACTTATAATCGTTGACTATAGCTAATTTAAATCAAATAATAATTACTTCTTTACCTATCTCTTCCTGTTATCATTAAGTAAAAAGAGGAAGAACAACTTTAAGCATTTTTTAAATGAGGGCTAATAATTATGCTAACCAGCTGTCGCCAGTTGGAACGAAGTTGAATTTGTTTGATACGCAGATATATACATATAATATGTATAGCATACCACTGCAAGACTTCAAAACACATTAAGTTCATTCTGCATAGATCGGACCAAAGACAATAATTAAAAAAGCTGACTGTACTCCGGGTTAACTTTGACTTTGGGTCGTCAGTCACCTCAGTTTTCCTCGACAATGGGTGCTGGAAAGCACCCTAAACGTTGGGTATTAAAATATAAAGATAAAAAAATAAAACGGGATAAAATCCGTAAAATTAGTTTTAATTAATTGTACATATTATGTGTTTTGGTTCAAAACAAATCAATTTCAACAGAAAGTGTTGTCCGTGCAAACATACACAAACTAACTAAATTGAACGATGACCTGTCAAAGTTTAAGGTAAACTGATGCATTATTAAAGCTCAGGACCGGTACTTCGTGGTAAACTATAGAGAAAAATGTTATAAAGCAATTGTTTGGAAACCAATTCAAAATTTTAATAATCTCTACCAGATAACATACCGACTGTGTGTGCTGACAAAAAACATAAAAGTAAATAAACAAATAATGTATATATATCATTATATTGAATTACATAGGTTGATATAGGTTTCTGAACGAGAAACTCATGCTAACCCTAGCGAAGGAAGATCTGCAACGCTACCTCCGCGCTGAAACATTCGCTTTCTGAGCCGTCGACAGTAGTCAGCGCTTAACGCCTTCTTTTTAATTTTATTTTGTATAGTTTACATGCTTTAATACATTATCTGTATACTTTACCACGGTAAAGTTTAATTTAAATTTAGTGACGGTTAAGAATATCCCATACCCCATATCTTCCCGTGGGTGTCCTAAAAGGCGATAGAAGTAAACAGGCAGGAGATGGCAGCAGCATCTTCCTGATAACAGTAATTGTACAATAAAAAACTGCGGTTGCGAACCCGCTCGCCAAGCGAGGCATGAGACTATGGTAATATAAGTCCCCGGCGGTCCTGCTGTTCCTGGCGACGGTGGCGACCATGATAACGACGGGGCAGGGGGTGCTAATAATCTCCGGTGGAGTTTCGTTTGCCACCTAAGACGACTCGACATTACAAGATACAACGCATGCACCCTGCAGACTAAGGAGAAGAGCCTGGAGCTGGAAGAAGAGATAAACAAGTTGTACTGGAATATTATAGGATTATTCGAGGTCCGAAGAGAGGGGAGGACACGGTGATTCTCAAATCCAGCAATCACCTGTAGGACGACCAACTGTCTCAAGGAGGTGTTGGATTTATCGTCCACAAGTCTCTCGTTAGCAACATATTAAAAAATAGGAGTGTGATGACAAGGGTTGCGTACCTTACCACTCAGAATCACCAAATGGTATTCGCTGAAGGTCATACATGTTTATGTACATTAAAACAGGGAGGTGATGGATATCTAGTATCTAGAGCCATGCATTCCTCAAAAACCCACAATACGGTGTTAATGGGAGACTTCAATGCAAAACTAGGAACATGAGAGAACGTTGAGCTGAAGGTAGGCAAATTTTGAATATGGCAACAGAACCCAAGGGACCAGCAGCTGTTTGACTTAATGGAGAAAGGGTAACTCTTAATGCTGAACTCTTTCTTCCAGAAGCGGCCGCACAGAAAGTTGACCTGGTCGAGACCCGACGGTTCGTCAAAAAATGAGATTGAATTCATTATGACGACTAGACATCAAGTGTCCATTTATGTCTCAGTTATTGCAAGGGTGAAAACTGGCAACGACGACTGAATGATTAGGGCACACCGAACTTAAACCTTCAATTGGAGAGGTATGGAGAAACGTCTGCGTTCAGTAATTTCAATTGTTTTTTTTTTCATACAGATAATTGAAAAACAGTACTGGTAACACCCAAAACATGTGAAAGAATCCCAGTGGTTCTTTAAGTAAAAAGTATTAAGTCGAAAAATTTTACATTTTTATTTCCAATACTAATTATTCATTTTGAGTGGTTTAAGCAATCAAAAATTAGGCGCGTATCTTTCAAATTTCTTGGGTTTAGATTAAATTCTAGAATCCCAAGCAAATGGTAGTGCCCATCCATCTTCTCTATTAAAATTGCGATATTTTTTTTATTTCAATAGACTTGTGTATCATCCTTGATAGGAATCGGTATTCTTTGCGAGTATTTGTGGCTTATCAAATGTGATGTAATGATGGTGACGATCTTGAACACGATCATAAACTGGAGAGATCTCAGAGTGTCGGTACTTCACGTCAGCTATATGTTCTTTTACTCGATAAGATCTATAAAAACCCGGGTAAAATAATTAATTTCCGTGTTTTGAGATAGTACTATCTATTATAGTTCTGCGAAGATTGGGTCAACAAATTAATATTCAAAAGCTAAAGGTAGCCGAGCTAACTATCACACCGGTTCATCAAATACCTCAGTAACTTTTTAAAATTAAAAGTTAAAATTTAACGCGATAAAATCCGTAAGATTAGTCTCATCTAATGAAATTATTCATTCAAACTTCTTTATTGTTATAAAAACAAGGAGTCTTTAATAGTTTTAATTAATCTGATATTGTTTGTAAGCTTTTTCCATTAGCTAATAATAGTTTTAACCGGACTAAACTCCACAAAGTCAGTAGATAAATAATTCACAGGGTAACGTTTTACATCAAAATCTCAGAAAATATACAAATTTTGTCCACCAAAAAGTTCAAAACAATTATAATATTTAAGAATAAACGATAGTATAAAAACTGTTATTACACGCATGTAATAATATAATGAAATTAATATCTATAAAAAGACAAGACACTCGTTGACTCATCAGCGCCCAGTGAAAACCTTTAGACCTAGAAAGTTGAAATTTTTCACAAATATTTGATTTTAGTGTATGATTTGTCTTACATGTAACGTATAATAATAATACTTAATTCAGCTTATAGCACCTCTCCGCCCTTCTGTAATCAGATCATATAAAAGTTTTTACATATTAACAATATTCTACTCTTTTACAATTTTTCTTTACATACAGTATTTATTACAAAAATACTTTAAAAACTACTATATTTAATATGGTAAATACCGCTGGCAGCTTTCCCGGCATTTAATTTATTTTTAAACTGTACCATTATCATAACGTTTACCATTTTCCTACACTTTTGTTGCGATATTTATATCAAGGACCACACCATGGAATATGGATGGGAAAGGATTTACTATATCAGTTACCAATTTCACACATAGACGTAAAAAAATTAAAAATTGAAAAAAAAAATTACGAAAATTTACATATTTGGGTACTGAGAAAGCAAGCGATGTCATTAATATGATGACGGAACCAGTACTTTTATTCGACGACCTAAATTTAAGTAACATGAAATGCGCAAAGGAGTCCACAGATAATATAATTCCAAGTAATTTTGAGACATTAAGTCAAATGTTCGTAGACTTCATGTCATTTAATGATTAACAGCAACATAAATTCATCAACCATAAACAACATAAGATTTAACAATTAGTCTTGTCAAACAACAAGTTGCCTATTCATCTATCAGAGTCAAACGACTCTCTCTCTGTTGTAAATGGGTATCATCTATTAGAGATCGATATCCAATTTAAGAAACATTCTTCTCTAAAGCATAAATACTCAAGCATAAAGGTGTATATAAATTCTGCAAAGAAGACTATGATGATGTAGGAAACTGCTTGAATTCTATTAATTGGGATGATGAACTAAACCTATGCTCCACCACTGGCGAATCAGTAAATAAACTATACGAAATTACTAATAAAATAATAAAGGACCAAATACCGTTACAACATTAATTCCCTTTTCATACATACGTACACACCTTGGTTCAGTATCATCATTCATCATCATATATATATATATATATATATATATATATATATATATATATATATATATATATATCATATATCATATATAGGGCAAACAAAGAGATCAATTAGAACCCGCGTAAAAGAACACATAGCTGACGTGAAGCATTAACGTTCCAGGAAGTCTGCAGTTTGAGATCATATCCTAGATGGCCCCAACCATTACATCAGATTTGATACACCACAAATCCTCGCGAAACAACATTGATTCCTACCAAGGATGATACGTGAGGCTATTGAAATTAAAAACATCTTAATTTAAATACAGAAGGAGAAATAAAATTAAAACTAAACCCAAGCATACCACTGCAAGACTTCAAAACACAGTTAGTTGATTCTGCGTACTCGTAGATCGGACCAAAGACAATAAATAAAAAAGCTGAAGGTGTTAACTTTGACATCGGGACGTCAGTCACCTCAGTCGCCCGTGACCATGGGTGCTGGAAAGCACCTGAAACGACGGGTATTAACAATAAAATAAATAAAACGCGATAAAATCCGTAAAAGTAGTTTTAATCAATCATTCATCATCATTACAGCCCTTCACAAGTCCACTGCTGAACATAGGCCTCCCCCAAGGAATGCCACAAAGCACGGTCCCGAACCACCTGCATCCATCGACTTCTTGCATGTCTCACCAGGTCGTCACTTCATCTAGTGGGTAGTCACCCTATACGTCGCCTACTGGTACGAGGCTGCCACTCTAGAACCTTTTCCCCAACGGTTATCGGTTCCTTGAGCTATATGGCCGGCCCATTGCCACTTCAACTTACTAATCTGTTGGGCTATGTCGGTCACTCTGGTTCTACTGCGGATATCTTCATTTATAAGTTTATCGCGCAGAGAAATCCCGAGCATAGCCCTTTCCATAGAGAGACCTTGAGCGTCCTCATACGGCTAGCTATAAAGGAATACGTCTCATATTCATAAGTTATCACTGACAACGCGCACACAGTATCTTTTTCAGGTTTTGAGGTATACCTGACGAGAAGATGTGTCGTAATTTCCTGAGCACTTGAATCCGTCAATTGACCTCTCGGTCGAAGTTGGACTTACCTAGTCGGACTATTTGACCCAGGTAAACGTACTCATCGACAACTTTGAGCTTGGTGCTCCCAACAACTACCGGCGTAGGTGTGACGTGGACATTAAACAAGACCACCGCACTTCTGCTTCACGCCTCCGGAGTAGTGCCACCATAGAGGACGAAATTAAAAATCCACTGAAGGACTTAAAGTACCAGTGTTCCACCCGCTTTCAGAGCTCCGCTGTAATTCCATCCTCGCCTGGGACCTTGACGTTTTTAAGGGGCTGGAGAGCCATTCTGATCTCGATCAGACTGACGTCCGGGATATCATCGGATTAGTGCCGCTCTTGGATCTTTACTCACACTTGTGTGTGGCTCCAACGATGATGTGCTGCTGCTCATAGAACCTCTCAATCTCAATCAAAATCTCTGGTGTCTCAGAAATGATGCCGTCACACTCAGTTTTCAGCTTGAAAAGTTAGCTCTTTTTGACAGACAGTTCTCTGGTAAAGAATTTGGAGCCCTAGTTCCGCTCAATCGCTTCGTCAATACGAGCTGTATTGATGTTGCGTAAGTCGCGCCGCATGCATTTGGAGATCTGTATATTCAGTTGCCCATATGCTGTCTAATCTGCAGACGACTGCAGCTTCATCTCCTATCTAACATTCACTAGATTAAGAGTGTGATCGAAGAGTTTCTGTGTATTTGTAGAACTTATCTCCGATCGCATGGACAATTTCCACGAGCTTGTCATTCATATCATGCATTTCAATCTTCTAGGCACTGAAAGCGTTTACGTAACTCGAGCTGAAAGGTTTCGGGATTCTGGATTAGAGCACGAGGGGGATGGAGCGTTGACTTCATTAGACGAGAACTCTCCAACTTAACGTATAGGTTCAGTGTGCCTCTAACCATTCGGTGATCGCTGTCGTTTTTCACCCTTGCGATCACTGAGACATCACTAATTAGTTGGCGTCTGTTCGTCATAATGAAGTCAATCTCTATTTTTGTCGAACCGTCGGGGCTTGACCAGGTCCACTTTCTGTGGGGCCATTTCTAGAAGAAAGAGTTCATCATAAAGAGTCCCTCTTTCTCCATGTATTCGGCCGGCTGCTGGCCCCTACGGTTCCCTTGCCCTACTCCAAATTTCCCTAACTTCAGCTCACCGCTTTCTCTTGTGCCTAGTTTTGCGTTGTCTCCCATCAACACCGTGTAGTGGGTTTTGGAGGAATGCGTGGCTCTAGAAATATCCTCGTACATTTCCTCCACCTCCTCATCGGGATGTGCCGAGGTTGGTGCGTAAACCTGTATGACCTTCAGCGAATACCGTTTGGCGATTCTGAGTATCAGGTACGCGGCTCTCGTCGACACACTCCCAATATTTACAACGTTGTTGACGAGAGACTTGTGGACGATAAATCCGACACATCCTTGGGACAGATGGTGGCTCTCCAGGTCATAGAACAAGTTGCCGGATTCGAGAATCACCGTGTCTTCCCCCTCTCTTCAGACCTCGGATAGTCCTTTAATATTCCAGCACAACTCGTTTATCTCTTCTTCCAGCTCCAGGATCTTCTCGTCAGTCCTCAGGGTGCGTGCGTTGTATATGTTATATATATATATATATATATATATATATATATATATATATATATATATATGTATATATATGTATGCGTGTAATGTGCGTGCGTACAATAAGTTTAAGTAATCTTAGCTGTAGTTTATATATTTTTTCAGTATATGACTTAAAGGTTCGTCTATAACTTGAGATTCCGTATGATATAATTGACTTAGCTAAGGCTTTATATATATTCAGTAGGATTTTATACGGTACTTTAGGTTTTAATATATAGAATTTAGCCAGTATAGCTCGTAACTTCTCACAGAGGGAATCTATGTAAAATCTCCAGCTAAATCTATTGTCTATAATTAGTCCTAAGTAAATGTGATGTGTTACTTGTTCTATTGCCTCACATTTACAAGCATTGGATGAAGTTGATTTGTGCAGAAATCTGTGACTGTGAGCAACGATCTTAAAATACGTGTTGTGTTTTAGATAGCTTGAGTGAACGTGAATCACTTTCATTTTATTTGCATTCAAGACAAGTCCCGCATTATGTGACCATTTGGATACCTGTGTAAAATCCTGCTGCAGCCATTTAGCTGCTTCTTTTAGATCTTTGCTGGTCGCCTAAAGGCACGTGTCATCTGCGTATTGATAAACGGAACAATGGTTGACATTATGCTCCATATCGTTGACGTATGCTAAATAGTGCAAGGGTCCAAGCACCTACCCGTGAGCTGTTCCTTCAGTAACATCTATAGCGTCGCTGATTTCATCACAAATGTTTACTTTATATTTGCGATTATTGAGGTAATCTTTGAACCAATCTAAAATTGGACCGCATACACCGGTATTCTCTAGTTTCTAGTTTTTAGTAGTTTCTTAGTTTTTAAGAAAATATCATGTCGAAGCGTATCAAACGCTTTGATGAAGTATATGAATAACAGAATTATGTGGTTTCTGTCATCTAGAAATTTGTTTCCATCATTTGTAAATTTTGACAGCAGTTGAGAGTTAGATTTGTTAGGTTGAAAACCGTATTGTGAATTTGATAGGATGTCATTTTTAATGTAAAAGTCTTGTATCTGATTACAAACGTATTTTTCTACTATCTTGTCAATGACCGATAGGATAGTAATTGGTCTATAGTTGGCATAATCACTGTGACTACCTTTTTTATATATCGGTCTCACAATACCTATTTTTAATTCATCTGGATACTTTGCTTGGCGTATACTATTATTTATTAATTTAACAATAATTCCTATCATCTTATCACAGATAGATTGTATGTCGACACATCGGATATTATCCACACCAGGAGCTTTATTGATTTTAAGGTTTTTTAAAATCTTCATCACACTTTCATTTGAGGCTCTTTTAAAATACATAGATTTATTTTCGGGTAACATATATTCTGATTCATCTAGAAGCAGTTGGTTACATTTTGGTAGGATTTTTTAACACATTTTCTAAATTCTTTTGCAAAGTTGTTAGCTATTGATTTTGCGTCAATATTATTCTTATTAAATGTTTTTAATAAGAATTTTTGTTTCGACCAGATAGTATTATTCCAATTGCCATAGATTTCTAAGATTCATTTTATTACTATTTATTTGTTCCATATAATATTTATTTTTACACTTTTCTTTTATTTTACGTGTCTTATTCCTCAATTTATTAAACTCTAATCTTAGTAATTTGTCCTTAGGATTATTTTTTCATTTAATGAATAATTCGTCCTTCTTTTTTACAAATGCTATTAATTTTACTATTTATCCAGCGGTCTTTATTTCTATTACTTATTTTATTTCTTTTTTTGATATATTTTGAATCGTTGTAACAATCATTGAATTTATATAATATTTTTGATGAAATTGTAAATTTTATTTGGAAACTCTGTATCTCTGACTTCGCTCCAATCTAGATTATTAGGTAAATTTTTAATTTTATGATTATCAATATGTTGGATTATTTTTGTATCACTCTGTATTTGTGTTTAGTCGAATCCTACGCACGAGAGTATAATCATGCTATGGTCAGCCAATACAGTTCCGAGCGCGGCCGAGTACAGATCTAACGAGCGCGTACGAGTAAAAATGTGATCTATGCAACTGTGAGTTGTTTCCTTACCGCGTATTTCAATTCTTATGTAATCGAATATCGTGCTTATTAGACCGCTCTCGGACATACTACTAATGTAGTAGTCTCGGATGTTGTCACATGTTTTTAATTCTATGTTAACCTCGCCTAAGAGATAAGTGTCACATAGTTGAAACATAGATTTTGTTAGTAGGCTACATATATCCTTTACAAATAGGTGCTTACTCTCACTTGGTGGTCTATAAACAGCACAGATGTAAGCGGAGTATTTGTAGGGCGTAGTAATCTTACCGATAATAATCTCACAGTGTATTAACGAGTTGCTTACTGGCGCAAATGAGTGACCATCTCTAACATATGTTCATGGGGGGTATATTGCCATAATTGACATGCTTGGCGAGTGGGTTGGCAACAACAGTTTTTTTTATTGCTGCTGTTATCAGGTAGATGCTGCTGCCCATCTCCTTAGGAAAAATATGGAACAATATGGAGTAGTGGATATTCTTAACCGCCACTACACGGCGTTGATTCAGTATTAATCATATAAAAAATTTAAAGGAAAAAGAAAAGTTAAATATTAAAAATATGAACTGATAGTAATAATATATCACACCCAATAATATACCATTAAATATAAAACTCGACGATTGAATAAAACTATTATTTACGGATTTTATCGCGTTTAATTACTTTAATTTATTTTTATTATTATCACGACGTTTCGGGTGCTTTACAGCACCCATGGTCGGGGGGGGGACTGAGATGTTTGACGTCCCAATGTCATAGTTAGTCCGGCTACATTCAGTTTTTTTAATATTAATTTTTGGTCCGATTTACGCAAAACGAGCTTATAGTATCATGAGGTCTCGCAGTGGTATGCTTGGGTTTGGGTTTAATTTTGTTAATTATAGGATCCCAAGCAAATGGTAGCACCCAACCATCTTCTCTATTGAAATTTGGATGTTTTTTAATTTCAATAGCCTCGCGTATCATCCTTGGTAGGAATCGGTGTTCTTTTGCGAGAATTTGTGGTTTATCAAATCTAATGTAATGGTGGGGACGATCTTGAACATGTTCGCAGACTGCAGACTTCCCGGAGCGTCGGTGCTTCACATCAGCTATATGTTCCTTCACGCGGGTTTTTATAGATCTCTTTGTTTGACTTATGTAAGAGAGACCACATTCACAATCTAGCTTGTACACACCTGCATCTTGTAGAGGAATATTACATTTGATTTATGGTAAAAATTGACTAATCTTCTTCAGCGGCTTGTAGTATGTCTTAATGGACGCTCGCTTCAAGATGTAGCCAATCTTGTCCGTGACTCCTCTGACATATGGTAGTAGAGCAGGCGCGCGCTCGACTGTAGCCGGCTTCACTCGTTCACTGTGACGTAGGCGCGGGACCCGAAGCTTGTTGTCTTGCAATACTTGCTTGACGTGCTGAAGGTCCGCGGCCAGATGTTTTCTCTCACAGATCCCTCGTGCTCTCTGAAACAAAGATTTATCCACGGTAGCTAACTGTGAAGGATGATGGTGAGATTCACCATTTAGATATCGGTTGGTATGGGTCTTTTTCCTATACACAGTGTGACCAATAGTGTTATCAGGATTTCGAATGACTAAAACATCTAGGAAGGCTTTCGTATTTATTTTTATTTGACGGTAGGCTTGACAAATCGTTTATCCCTTTCCAAACGATAACATTCATACCCTCCTATGGACACATCAGGGTGGTGGGTTGGAAGGTCTACGAAGATGATTCTAGAATATCACGCGATCATCGCAACCGAAGGAATAAAAAGGCATGCGCGCCCGACGCGCAGGCTCTCTTCCCGTCGCGCTCGTCGTTGGAACCACACCGCTTAAGACAATAGTGTCATAGAAGGGCTATTGCCTACGCGCACCGCTAGTATAACCACTTTAGCCTGGAAGCAGTCGAGCTCCAGGAAACCCGCCTCACCTCGTGTGAGAAATAGTCGCGCACCGCACCTCTCCCGACGCATCACCGGACAAGAAAGCATCTCTGGGGCCCCAGAGTGTCTTCCAAAGGTCGCAGCGCAGCAACATAACATAGTGCCCAAGCCGCATAGAAGCAACACCCCGGTGAGTGAACATTCCTACTAGTTCCTGCTTGATATTGTTACGCGCTAAAGTCGACGATACACTAGCGCCATCTAGTGTCAGGAACGAGAGCGAGGGGAGCTTTGCAGTGAATGACATCACCCAACCGACAGCGCCATCCGAAGAAACTAAGTTTCTAGAAAATGTATACTCGGACTCTCGATACCTTACAGGTGTTTGCTTGAACATTCTGGATATTTGCTAATTTAAATAAGTAGGCGCTGCAAGGTGCGATAGAGTCAGAGTGAACTCGGCGACACAAGCGAAGCTTCGGAGTGGAATTAAGTGAATTAGTGTGTTTAAATTATTAGTGTTTTAACTTTAATTGTGCAAAGTAAATTAAAGTGTTAATTTAGGTAATTTTATCGGCAATTTTTATTGTCACGAACCTCAAGCTCGTAACAATTGGTATCAGAAGTGGGATAAAATCATGCCGATTTTACCTAAGGAGGAAACGGAGGGTGTCCGTACCCGAAGTCAACGCCAGCAGGAGACGGACCAGAGGAGATTTGGTGGTGCAACGCCGCAGACGTCGGAGGGCCAACGGCCAGCCACGGAGGTTGCGGGCCCGGCAGTAGCTCCTACACCTGCAGCACCTGACTTAGGTGCTCTGATGGCGATGCTACAGGAGCAGCTGCAGCGCGGACGAGAGGAACAGGCCCGTCTGTTGAAAGAGCAGCAGGAAGAACAGGCTCGCCGACAGGAGGAACAGGTCCGTCAGTTGAAAGAGCAGCTGCAGAGCGGACAGGAGGAACAGGCCCGCCGATTGGAAGAGCAGCTGAGGGGCGGACAGGAGGAACAGGCCCGCCGGCAGGAGGAACAGGTCCGCCGACAGGAGGAACAGGCCCGTCGTTTAGAAGATCAACTTCAACGCGATAAGGAAGAGCAGATGCTCCTCATGAAGGACCTGCACGCTATCTTCGGAAAAGAGATACGGGAGGTGAAGGATAAGGTTGCTCAACATGACAACCGCCTGTCGGAGGCCGAAACCCGAATCGACCAAGTAAACAATCGGGTTGACAACGTAATGGCTGACGTGAAGAAAACGCTGGACGACCTCAAACTTGGGGATGGAACAACAGCTCCCGTAGTAGCTACAACACCTTCGCTACGTGGATTCAAAGTGCCGCCGTTCGACGGGACCTCTTCCTGGTCGTCCTACAAAATCCAGTTCGAGGCCGTCATGGAGGCAAACGGCTGGAATAAAAGCCAGGCCATGACTGCACTCACCTTAGGCCTGCGCGACCAAGCCTTAACTGTGTTGGAAGCTCTCGGTAAGAAAGTGACCTACGAGCAGCTCCTTGAGGCATTGGAGGCGAGATATGGCGACGCTCACCTGGAACACGTCTTTCGTGCGCAGCTTAAAGATCGCGTGCAGCGCATCAACGAAAACCTGCAGCAGTGGGCTCTAGAGGTGGAGAAGCTGGTGCGAAAGGCATACCGGTCTGTACCTGCGCTCATTGGAGGGAACCTGGTGCAGACATTCATCGACGGCATCCGTGACCTGGAAGTCAGAGCTGCTGTGAGGCTCGGGCACCATGAGACGCTTAAGGACGCCTTGGCCCATGCACTGGAGGTAGAAGCCGTGCGGCAGGATCATCGTTCCCATCGCGTCAGGGAGGTTGCAGCAGCTACAGTCCGTGACCGCAGCAAAGGATACAGCCCTAGGTGCTATGGCTGTGGGGAAAAGGGCCATCTTCGATCCAGCTGCCCTAAACGAACCGTGGAAAGGAGAGTTGATCGATCTCGAGAGGGTAGTGCAGCTAACGGCACTGCCTGGCGGCGACAGGATCATCGTTCACCTCACGCTAGGGAGGTTACAGCAGTTACGGTTCGCGACCACAATAAAAGATACAGCCCTAGGTGCTATGGCTGTGGGGAAAGGGGCCATCTTCGGTCCAGCTGCCCTAAGCACACCCTAGGAAGGGAAGGTGAACGGTCTCAAAAAGGAAGTGCGGCTAACAGCACCGCCCAGCAGCAGCAGGAATACGACTTTACTATCAGACACTGCAGCGGGAAATCTCACGGCAACGCAGATGCATTGTCAAGAAGACCTTGTCCTGAAGATTGCAACCATTGTAGTAGGCAAGAGAGTAAGGAGGTGGTATCCGTGAGGATGCTCAGGACGGACCACCTCAGCAACGAATGGAAGGACAACCTACGACATGCACAGCAAGAAGATCCGGACATCAAGCCGATTCTGGGAGGGATGAAGGCCCGTGCTACCAAGCCTAAGTGGAAGGACGTCTCAGCGATGAGTTCAACCACGAAAAGCTATTGGGCCCAATGGGACAGCTTGCTGATTCAGGATGGAGTCCTGTGCCGTAAATGGGACAATGGTCGAAGAGACAGCTGTCGTTTGCAAATGGTTGTCCCTAAAGCTAAAGTGCCGAATGTTCTACAGTTGTGCCATAATGGTCGTTCAAGATTTCCATCTGGGAGTTAAACGAACTCTACTGAAGGTCCGAGAACAGTTTTACTGGGTCCATTATCGTGACGATGTCGAGGATTGGTGTCGTACATGTACAAGTTGTGCGGCCGTGCGGGGACCTCGGACACGTAGTAGAGGAGCACCGAAATTGTACAATGTTGGTGCACCACGGGATAGGACAGCCCTTGACATTGCGGAGCCGTTACAGAAAGGCGCAAGAGGGACTCCTAAGATCGTCCATGTGAATCGCCTGGCGCGTTATTATGGGGCCGATAATGCTCGGGACGAGCATGTCTTAGGAGGGGGCAGTGTTACGCGCTAAAGTCGACGATACACTAGCGCCATCTAGTGTCAGGAACGAGAGCGAGGGGAGCTTTGCAGTGAATGACATCACAACCGACAGCGCCATCCGAAGAAACTAAGTTTCTAGAAAATCTATACTCGGACTCTCGATACCTTACAGGTGTTTGCTTGAACATTCTGGATATTTGCTAATTTAAATAAGTAGGCGCTGCAAGGTGCGATAGAGTCAGAGTGAACTCGGCGACACAAGCGAAGCTTCGGAGTGGAATTAAGTGAATTAGTGTGTTTAAATTATTAGTGTTTTAACTTTAATTGTGCAAAGTAAATTAAAGTGTTAATTTAGGTAATTTTATCGGCAATTTTTATTGTCACGAACCTCAAGCTCGTAACAATATAATTGTGTTTAATAGGTAATCCGCTCCAATTTTCATTTTCTCCTAATCAAGCAGGATTCGTTGGAACCACACCGCTTAAGACAATAGTGTCATAGAAGGGCTATTGCCCACACGCACCGCTAGTATAACCGCTTTAGCCTGGAAGCAGTCGAGCTCCAGGAAACCCGCCTCACCTCGTGTGAAAAATAGTCGGGCACCGCACCTCTCCCGACGCATCACCGGACAAGAAAGCATCTCTGGGGCCCCAGAGTGTTTTCCAAAGGTCGCAGCGCAGCAACATAACATAGTGCCCAAGCCGCATAGAAGCAACACCCCGGTGAGTGAACATTCCTACTAGTTCCTGCTTGATATAATTGTGTTTAATAGGTAATCCGCTCCAATTTTCATTTTCTCCTAATCAAGCAGGATTCTTTTCATAGATTTGGCAAATAATAGTTCGTTTAGGGAAGAGCGAGTGCATTGTATGGGAAACCGCGTGCTATAGTCGCCATTTTGTGTAACGAAGAAGCATTTCGCATAAACAGTCCATTTGGGTTTAACATCTCGCGTAATAGGCTTAAGGCTCGACCGGGGAATTGGACTTCGATAACCTTAGGCTCGTCGCTCCACCATTTTATGGTCACTTCGGCAGGATTTGGACTAGTGTTTAGTAGTCGTTCAACTATTTTCTGGTCGAATTATTAGATTAATTACTTAGACAACGCACTCTAATTTTATGGAATAGACTTAAATAGTGTTCGTTTAGTTTAAAATAAAACTTTGGTTAGTTACTTGCAAATAGAATTAATTATTCATTTTAATAGTGTTCGTTTAGTTTAAAATTAAACTTTTGGTTAGTTACTTGCAAATAGAATTAGTTCTTCATTTTAATAGTATTCGTTTAGTTTAAATTTAAATTTTGGTTAGTTACTCGCAAATAGAATTATTCATTTAAATAGTGTTTGTATTTGGTTTAAATTTAAAGCTTATTAGTCGTTTAAGTAATTGAAACAGTGTAAACACACGCGTGTTGTACGCTACCCGACAATTTTGATAAAAATAAATTGAGTTTATCGAGCGACGCGCGTCACCTTGACTCGCTGTACAGGTGTTCAATTTAACGACGTAATACGGCACGCGTGTCCATCCTCCAGCGTTGTGCGATTAATTGTGATTAATATAATATTAATTA
The DNA here is from genome assembly GCA_907164705.1 of Parnassius apollo. NCBI lineage: Eukaryota > Metazoa > Arthropoda > Insecta > Lepidoptera > Papilionidae > Parnassius > Parnassius apollo. The sequence goes on from CAJQZP010000975.1 coordinate 6,912,039, forward strand.
CAATAATTTAAAATGGCAGTTAGTGGAAATGAAATTAAAATTAAAACGCTTTATGCCAAGAGGGACATACTTTTTTCACGTATACAAAGTATTAGTGATCACATAAAGAACATTAATGTAGAAGCAGTGCGGGAAACCTTTTTTAAATGAAATTGAAACGGTGGATTCTTTGCGGACGGATTACGAAATGATATTAGACCAAATTAATCATTTGGAATTATAAATCGACCCGAAATATATAGTGAACTACCAACCGCTTCTAGCGTTTGAAGATATGTTGTGTCGCGTGAAAAGAACGGCGAAGCTCTTACAGTCTCCATCTCAAAACGAAGCAAAGCCGGAAAACCAGGTACACCCACGTGACTCAATTAGGTTGCCACCAATAGATATTCCGGTACTCAATGGTGATATTAAGACATGGCCCTATTTCTTCAGTAGTATTCAAAACAATATACATAATAACCCATCGTTATCGGACGCTGAAAAATTATTTTATTTAATTAGTAAACTTAGTGGCAAGGCACAGTCAATTTGCTCGGGTTTTACACCTACAGCAAACAATTACTTGTTAATATTCGAAACGCTTAAAACTAAATATGAAGATAGGAGAATGTTAGCTTAAGAATATTTGAACCAGATATTCGACCTTAAACCTATATCATCCGCGAACATCAACGGCTTAGAGCAGTTTTTAGATAAATTTGTGGCATCGGTGGCTGCACTTAAGAACTTGAAATTTAATGACCTTATGGACGTGGTATTTCTCCGTATTGCACTAAAGAAATTAGACCCCGACACCGTGCGTGCGTTTAAAATGGAGCATCGTAGCTCGGAGATGCCTTCCTTTCAATCATTAGCATCGTTTGTGCGAGATCAAATTAAGGTGATGCAGCGCTCCCCGAACGTTAAACAAGAAATTAAAAAATGCGTTGACCGTAGACAGACTCAACCATCTAAAACAGCAGGGTCGTTAACGTACGTAACCGCTACGTCGGCACCACTTCAGCATGCCTGTATCATATGTAAAGATAAACACGGTAATTTATACAATTGTGCGACCTTTCGTAAATATTCACCAAGCGAACGTTATAAAATAGTAAAGACAAACAACCTATGTCTGAACTGCTTAAGCGATAAGCATTTAGTTGCAAAATGCAATTCTAGTTCCGTATGTAGCAAGTGCGCCAGGAAACATCACACGTTATTACATTTTGAAAATAGCAACATATCGGCGTCAAGTAAAGTGGACAAGGAATTCACCCCTACTAAAGTCAACGATTCTAGCAGTCGACCTGGTGATGTCGCTCTGTGCTCATTGGCAAATATGGAAGCACAAACTCCTTCAACCGTGTTACTGGGTACGGCACGTATTTTGGTTAGGGATTCGCGTGGAAACGAACAAAGCGTCCGTGCACTGCTGGACAGCGGAGCCCAAAATAGCTTTATAACGCGACAATGTTGTCAGCGCTTAGGCTTAGTAATAAATAGGTCACTCTCATGTCCCGTAGTCAAAGGCATCGGAGGTACTAGTAAAGTTACCCAGGGATATATAAATTTAAAATTTTATTCTCGGATAGATCGTAATGTTAACTTTGATATAAATGCACTAGTAGTAGATAGGGTCACCGAACGGCTGCCAACCGTTTCGGTTGACACCTCGGCAATGATTGAATTTAAAAATTTGACTCTAGCAGACGACAATTACGCCGTTCCTGGAAACATAGACATGCTCATTAGAGCATCGCATTTCCCTCAACTTTTGTTAAACAATAAGGTCATGGGCAACTCCTCGCATACCGCGCCATACGCACTGGAAACCGTATTGGGCTATGTCATCGTTGGCTCCGCCCCCATCATACATAATATTTTGGCAACCTCTTATTTTTGTATGGATGTAGAACCGCTCGAGTCGTTAGTCCGCAAATTTTGGGAGATGGAGGAGGTGAACGCCCCACCCATAGCTAGCTCAGATGACAGATTATGCGAGGAAATTTACGTCCGCACCACCGTTCGTGATCGCGACGGTAGATATAGTGTAGCGCTACCCTTTAAAGGAGATGTTTTATCTCTCGGCGATTTGCGTCAAATGGCGGAAAAACGTTTCTACAGCTTGGAGCGTAAGATACTCGCTTCACTCCAGTTAAAAGAAGCTTATGACGGCGTCATTAACGAATATATGGTTATATGGGTATAAGGTTACATATCACTTGTGGCTTCGAAATTAGATAACTACGAAGACACACCGTCGTATTTCATACCACACCACGGGGTCATTAGGGAGGACAATTGACAACCTTGAATGCGACCGTAGATTCCAACGCATTTTATATCGTTTCAACCCAAAGGAACCTCTAATGGTGTTTGAATTTAACCGCGTTTGTTTTGGTTTAAAGTCGAGCCCATTTCATGCGTTACGCACGGTGAGACAGCTAGCCCACGATGAAGGTCCCTCTCATCCTAAAGCTAAAAGGGCAATTGAAAGTGGATTATATATGGATTTTGTGTACTCGGTCGATAGCGTGGAGGAGGCCACCTTTATCACCGCCGAGGTTATAAAACTCATGAAATCGGGTCAATTCGATCTTGTCAAGTGGACTAGTAATTCGCGTCCGGTTTTAGACACAATCCCACTATCACATCGTCTTTAGGCGATAAAGGAATTCGACGATTCTGATACACAAGAGGTGCTCCGTCTGTGTTGGTCACCAGAGTTCGACGTGTTTAGTCTTAAGGTAAATCTGCCCGTAGAGAAGTGCACAAAGCGCACAATACTGTCATGCGTTGCTAGATTATGGGATGTCATAGGTTTCGTAGCTCCGGTGGTGTTGTACGCTATGCTTTTGATTAAACAAGTTTGGTTTTTTGAATGCGACTGGGATGCCTCGCCGCCTGACAGCATTGTTCGGTTGTGGCAGCGTTTTAGAGAGGAACTTCCTTTACTAAGAGAAATTAAAATACCGCGTCATATAAACGTCGATAGAAATAGCGTCATCACGGTCGTCGGGTTTGCAGACGCCAGCGAGAAGGCTTACGGGGGCGTTGTATATTTCCAAGTCCAGAATAATGGTAGAAATTCTATTAGCCTCATTAGTTCTAAGTCGAGAGTCTCCCCCCGTAAGGTTGTCTCTCTGGCGCGCTTGGAGCTTTGCGCAATATTAGTACTCACCAAGCTTATTACCGCAGTTATCAGCGCATGTAGGGATAGAGTTCACATATTTCTATGTGAACTCTATGGATATTTGCCTATTTCGACTCCACCGTCGCCTTATGCTGGGTTCATTCTTCACCCTACCGTTGGGATACGTTTGTCGCGAACCGAGTGGCCAAGATCCAAGACAAGTTAGAAACGCAGAACTTTTATCACGTGTCCGGTACGGAAAACCCTGCCGATTGTCTATTCCGTGGACTTACCCCGATACAAATAATGGACCACCCGCTTTGGTTCCACGGACCTTCTTGAGTTCACTTGGATCCCTCGCAATTGCCAATAACCGATTTCGAAACTTCATCAGTGTCACAACCGCCGGAAGAGAAGAGACACGCTCTAGTGGCGAACGTTTCAAGCGAGGTTTCTCCAATCATTGCTTTGACGAACCGCTTGTCCTCTTGGTCGAAATTATTGCGTAGCGTAATTTACGTTTGTCGATTCCCGAAGCTTTTACCGCAACGTTCGTGTGTCTTAGCGTCCGATTACGACTATGCCGAGTTGCTAGTATTGCGTGAATCACGTGCGTAAAAAAAAAGAAAAAGCGCCCCCCCCAGGAGAAGAGGAGGGCCCGGACCAAATTTCTGCACGCAGTTTAATCCGCAATCGGGTGCACAGATGTATAGCTTGCTATCCGGCACGCCCCAAGCCGTCATTTCCGGAAATGGCGGAACTTAGATCTTGCAGAGTAATACAATCAGTAAAGCCCTATACGCCCACCGGGTCTGATTTCGCTGGTCCGTTTAAGGTCACACTCACTCGCGGGCATGGTATAAGATCCACAAAGGCTTACGTCTGCATTTTCGTATGTCTAACTACAAGGGCGGTGCATATAGAACTCGTGGGTGATCTAAGCACAGCAGGCTTTACGGGTGCGTTTAAAAGATTTCTTTCCCGCCGTGGCCCTGTAAGTAAATTATATTCGGATAACGGTACGAACTACGTCGGTGCAAAACGTATTTTATCAGAACTACATGAGCTCTTAGCTAGCAAGTATTATAATTCGGAGTTCACTCACATTCTAGCCGAGAACCGCATTGAGTGGTCTCTGAACGTCCCAGCCGAGAATCATTTTGGGGGCAATTGGGAGACTAATATTAAGAGTCTAAAGAGTCACTTATACCGAGTAATAGGAGATCAAATTTTGTACTTCGAAGAGCTAAGTACGTTGCTCGCTCAAATTGAATACGTAATGAATAGCCGCTCACTTTGTCGTACGTTGTCTAGTAACCCTTCGGAGCCGTTGGCTCTAACTCCAGCACATTTTTTGAATTTAACCCCTTTAAAGTATTTGCCCGCCGTAGATATGGATGAGAACAGACTTAGCATTTCCGCACGCCACAAATTATTAGACCGGTTAGTGCAATCGTTTTGGAAACGATGGAGGATGGAATACTTGCATACTTTGCAATCTCGGCAAAAATGGAACACAGCAACTGAGCCTTTAACTGTAGGAACTGTGGTTGTGCTCACCAAAGAGAATACGCCGCCTCTCCATTGGCCGTTAGGAATTGTCGAAGAGGTCTTTCCCGGTTCCGACGGAGTAATTAGGGTAGCTCGCGTTAAGACCACGGTTGGATCTTACATGCGTCCTGTTGTCCGTTTGTGCCCCTTGCCTCTCCCATAATTTAAATTAGCTTTCTAGATTAGAAATTGTAGTTGAATTTAGGTAATCTTAGCGTTAGTTAGTTATTTGTCAGTTTGATCTTAGCTCTAGTGGTTTTAGTTATTTTGAAGGAAATCCTTCAAGGGCGGGGGGAGATGGTTGCGCGGAAAACCATTCGTATTTATTTTTATTTGGCGGTAGGCTTGCCAAATCGTTTATCCCTTTCCAAACGATAACATTCATACCCTCCTATCGACACATCGGGGTGGTGGGGTGGGAGGGGAAAGAAGATGATTCTAGAATATCACGCGAACATCGCAACCGAAGGAATAAATGGGGCGCGCGGCCGACGCGCAGGCTCTCTTCCCGTCGCGCTCGTTGTTGGAACCACACCGCTTAAGACAATAGTGTCATAGAAGGGCTATTGCCCACACGCACCGCTAGTATAAACACTTTAGCCTGGAAGCAGTCGAGCTCCAGTAAAACCCGCCTCACCTCGTGTGAGAAATAGTCGCGCACCGCACTCTCTCCCGACGCATCACCGGACAAGAAAGCATCTCTGGGGCCCCAGAGTGTCTTCCAGAGGTCGCAGCGCAGCAACATAACATAGTGCCCAAGCCGCATAGAAGCAACACCCCGGTGAGTGAACATTCCTACTAGTTCCTGCTTGATATAATTGTGTTTAAAAGTTAATCTGCTCCAATTTTCATTTTCTCCTAATCAAGCAGGATTCCTTTCATAGATTTGGCAAATAATAGTTCGTTTAGGGAAGAGCGAGTGCATTGTATGGGAAACCGCGTGCTATAGTCGCCATTTTGTGTAAACGAAGAAGCATTTCGCATATACAGTCCATTTGGGTTTAACATCTCGCGTAATAGGCTCAAGGCTCGACCGGGGAATTGGACTTCGGTAACCTTAGGCTCGTCGCTCCACCAAGCAGTATACAGGTTGGTGCAAAAACTGTGAGTGGATCTTTTTTATTCTTATTTATAGTTATTCATTATTGATTTGTTTTTATTTTAGTTGCAAGTATACATATTTAATCTATAAATATAAGAGATATATGTACATATATTTATAAAAATTAGAACAATTAATTGATGATTTTATAAGTATATATAATTTTGTATTTAATATTTTATTAATATTTAGTTACTCCCGTTGTAGCTGTTTATAGAAATATTTTTTTGAATTTGTTTTTGTAGTTATCTTCATTGATATCTGAGAGTATCGTGGGGGGTATTTGGTTCATTAAAGTAGGAATCAAATATCTATTTGCACGTTTACCATAGTAGTTATGTATTTTAGGTGTTACTAGTTTATTTTGTATAATTTTTCTTGTCATAGTTTTATGGTTAGTTTTAACTTGCACTTTTTTATTGTGAAATTGTTCTATTAGTATTAGCATCTGAAATTTCGTGTGTATAGGTAACTTTGCAAAATTTAAATATTCCATAAATATTGTTTTCACTGTATATTTTTGTTTTTACTTTCTTAGGTATAATTATTTTCAATATTCTGATTTGTAGGTTATATATTTTATCTAAGTAAGTTTTAAATGTTTTTTCATAACTTGTAATGCCATAAGAAATAAGAGACTCAGCCAGAGTGTTATAAAGATTTATAAGGATGGGAAATGGCATTTTGTATTTTATTATTGCAAACTTTGCTAGCATAGCCCGTAGCTTGTTACATACGTGCTCAACGTGTTTACCCCAATTGAATCTTTCATCCACAATCAGACCTAGGTATTTATAAGTGTTAACTTGTTCTAGAGGATTACAATTACAGTTAGTATTTAATTTAGACGAACTATGAAGGCAGTCGTAGCTGTGTGCTAGTATTTTTATTGGTCTTTCGTATTTGGTAGAGTGCATCGAGCGTACATGTATAATTTTGGTTTTACCAGAATTTAATACGGGTCCCGCGTCATGTGACCACACACAGAGGTTAGTAAAGTCATGTTGTAACTAAAATAAATACCAGAATGAACACTAGTATTAATCAACTTTGCAATTGATGTTGTGATTTTTTCACATAAGGATTTTATGTCTATACAGCGAATCTGGTCTGCTCCAGCGGATTTGTTTGTGTTCAATTTCTGGATTATTTTATTTATGCTCTTGCCATATGCTGCTTTAAACCGCATTGAACTATTCCGAGCAAATATGTACTCTGCTTGATCTAAAAGGTTTTGTTTACAGTTGGGTAGTATTTTTTCAACATTTTTAACAAAATTTTTACCAAAATTATTTGCCAATTGTTTAGCTGTTAATTTGTTTTTTGAAAACCCTTTAATATCGCCGCATCTAATGATTTATTTAATCTGCCTGTGATGGAATTCAGAATATTCCATAGCTTCCTTGGATTATTTTTTTATTATTTATTTCGTGATAATAGTATTTGTTTCGAGATATTTCAATAAGTTTATGTATTTTATTCCTAATTTTATTAAACTCTAGTCTTAATATTTTATCAGTTGTATCTTTTTTCCACTTGTAATACAGGTAGTCTCTTTTTTCGCAGTAAAATTTTATCTTATTATTTATCCATCTTTCCTCATTTCTTTTACTATTTATGCTATTCTTTGTAGTATATTTAGAATTATTGTAACAATATTCAAAGCTATTTTGAATAAAGTTATATATCTCTATCGGACACTGCATATTATCAAATTTTATTCCACTCGACGTTTTCAATTTATTATTATTAATTAATTGTTTGAGTTAATTTTATTTAAATTTTTGTTATTAATTAATTGTTTGAGTTTTGACTCAGCTGTACGCTGCTACTGGTAGCCTTAGTCCCGGCGCACAATAGCACGCACATGCGGTGATCTGCCAGTACTGTTCCAAGCGCAGCCGAGTAGATGACAGACGTACGCAATCTTGCGAATATGTGGTCAATACAACTCCGCGTGATTTTTTCGTTTCGAATCTCTATTCTTGTAAAATCAGAAATCGCTCTCGTCAGACTACACTCGGCCAAGCAGCTTAGGTAGTAATCATGAATGTTATTTTTTAATTTCAGGTCAATATTTATGTCTCCGATTATGTACAAGTCTGAGTGTTTGATTAAATTGTGACATAGTAGTACTTTAAGTTCATTAATAAAAAGATGCTTACTTTCATTAGGCGGTCGATATAATGCGCAAATGTGAGTCGTGTAGTGATAGCAAGATTGGACGTTTACAATTAATGATTCACAGTGGGTTAATTTTAAGTTACTTACTACTTCAAAACTGTGGCAATTTTGCGGATAAAGCAGTTTGAGAATACTTTTTTCCAGATTATTTAACAAAACTCATTATTTAAAGCTGACTGAGAAGTGTAACATAATGTTAATCCATATTATTCCTCATGATTCTGGCTATCATATACAAAAATAATATTTAAAATCGGACTCCTTGCTCCAGAGATTAGCGTGTTTAAACAAACAAACTATATAATAATAACTAGTTGATATATTATGCCTTAAGAAATTAGATATTCCCCATCAAATCTTCAATATCCACTTAATAAAAATATCCAAACATGCTCAAGTGTTGCCACTAGTTGACAAATAGTACCCATTCTCCGCATCAAACTTTTTCGGGTCACATGAGTTAAGAGATTCGATCCTCCTCAACGAACTTGTTGACGTTGGATTTGATCGTCTCTTGAGGTGGAAAAATAGCTTTACGGGAAACAGAAAATAGAGGACTAGATTTATTCGAATATAAGCAATGTTGTATTAGTTAGAGATAGTTGAGGTCAAGAAATTAAATATGTATGAATTATTCACTTATTTTAAAACAAGTATGCGGTATATAATCTGATGATAGGTAATCAACGCCTCGCTAGGAGAGGAATTGCAGGATCGTGGTCTTTAATTACTAATTAAGAAGTTAGAGTAATTTAAGTGGCTCTGCATATTGGACTACTGAACACTGGTGGAGTTGCAGGCTGCTGAGGAAGGTGCACCTTGTATTTTGTAGCTCCTGAGAAGAGTTGTCCTCTCCCAAAGAGGGGCAGCCAAGAGGCGTCTAGCAATAAGGGGGCTGTGGATACTTAGCAAATGCTTTTCCGTGGCTCTAATAATATGCGTTGACGGTGCAAGTTCGTTTGGAACTTCAGTTTAGTAAAAAAGAAAATGAAAATGAAAAGCAAGGTGTTCACATATAGGGAGCAACCCTTCTCGTCAAATAAACATTTTTTAAATAGAATGAGTTTGACAAACGAGGATACAGTTCACCTGGTGGTAAGTAAGACTTATTTATCCTTAATTAAGAATCCATTGACCACTGAAGGCTAAGAGGGGAGTGCTTCCCAGTAAAAAGGTAACAAACCTAAGTACATTAGGTTACTATATACATTTACGCATTTACACTGGTAAAGTGACGTTCCTAATCGAATTGCTGGATTAAAATCTACATTTAAAAAGAAAGGTTGCTACATAAAAAATATTTTTATTAATGAATTTAAAGTACTACTATGTCACAATTTAATCAAACACTCAGACTTGTACGTAATCGGAGACATAAATATTGACCTGAAATTAAAAAAATAACATTCATGATTACTACTTAAGCTGCTTGGCCGAGTGTAGTCTGACGAGAGCGATTTCTGATTTTACAAGAATAGAGATTCGAAACGAAAAAATCACGCGGAGTTGTATTGACCACATATTCGCAAGATTGCGTACGTCTGTCATCTACTCGGCTGCGCTTGGAACAGTACTGGCAGATCACCGCATGTGCGTGCTATTGTGCGCCGGGACTAAGGCTACCAGTAGCAGCGTACAGCTGAGTCAAAACTCAAACAATTAATTAATAACAAAAAATTAAATAAAATTAACTCATAATGATTTCTTAAATTTACGCGAACACTACACATTGAATAAAACTATTATTTACGGATTTTATCGCGTTTAATTACTTTAATTTATTTTTATTATTATCCCGACGTTTCGGGTGCTTTACAGCGCCCATGGTCACGGGGGGGACTGAGATGTTTGACGTCCCAATGTCATAGTTAGTCCGGCTACCTTCAGTTTTTTAATATTAATTTTTGGTCCGATTTACGCAAAACGAGCTTATAGTATCATGAAGTCTTGCAGTGGTATGCTTGGGTTTGGGTTTAATTTTGTTGATTATAGGATCCCAAGCAGATGGTAGCACCCAACCATCTTCTCTATTGAAATTTGGATGTTTTTTAATTTCAATAGCCTCGCGTATCATCCTTGGTAGGAATCGGTGTTCTTTTGCGAGAATTTGTGGTTTATCAAATCTAATGTAATGGTGGGGACGATCTTGAACATGTTCGCAGACTGCAGACTTCCCGGAGCGTCGGTGCTTCACATCAGCTATATGTTCCTTCACGCGGGTTTTTATAGATCTCTTTGTTTGACCTATGTAAGAGAGACCACATTCACAATCTAGCTTGTACACACCTGCATCTTGTAGAGGAATATTACATTTGATGGATGGTAAAAATTGACTAATCTTCTTCAGCGGCTTGTAGTATGTCTTAATGGACGCTCGCTTCAAGATGTAGCCAATCTTGTCCGTGACTCCTCCAACATATGGTAGTAGAGCAGGTGCGCGCTCGACTGTTGCCGGCTTCACTCGTTCACTGTGACGTAGGCGCGGGACCCGAAGCTTGTTGTCTTGCAATACTTGCTTGACGTGCTGAAGCTCCGCGGCCAGATGTTTTCTGTCACAGATCCCTCCTAAAATCCGTAAATAATAGTTTTATTCAATGTGTAGTGTTCGCGTAAATTTAAGAAATCATTATGTGAACCAGTACGGACTGGTAATAGCAAATAAAATTCGCCGATTAGAAGATCTTAAAACCAAGCGCGCAAGATATATAACATCTTTAAATTTCTTGAAGAGATGCAGAGACCATAATCTCATTCCTACGTGTGTCAAAATATCAACAAAGAAGGACATTCGAGGAAGCGCTAAGATCTTAAATCAGGCAAGTAAAAAGTTGTTACGGACGGTGATTCAGCAGAAACGGTTCGATTTATATTTCATAAACAACACCATAGACAATTTGTCCAGTGAACTAAAGACAATTTTAACGACATTTGATTTTAATAATTGCATCGAAACTTTAAACAAACGAGAAACATCAAAATACAATGAATGCAAAAATAAACAAATAGAAAAATACCAAAAATTAACGATCAAATCAAATGCCAAACATCCAAGTCAACGCCAGAACAATAAACAACCGTTGACCATAGACACAAACTATAAACAACGCACTGTCTGTAATTTGTCAAAACATACACTGGACGAACCGACAATGAAAGTATTAGCGAAGGGAATGAACTTCGCATTAACTCCGCGAAAAATCCCGTACGAAGAAATTATCTGCAGTGTTGAGGATTGTCTGTTTAAGAATAATATCGGTAAGTAAGATTTGGAGGCCATACGTCAAGATATTTCGTCCTTGTTACGTCGCAGTTCAGTGCCGAAACCAACCATTCCCAACGCCGAATTTACAGCGCAAAAAAACTTACGGAACAGACCAGAACTCACGATTCTCCGCGCGGATAAAGGAAATGCTACGGTAGTAATGGACGCGTCGGAATATAATTTTAAAATACAACAACTTTTATCGGACGAAAGTACATATAAAAAGGTCAAAACAGACCCTACAACTAACACGCTTAAAATAACTAGCGATTTAATAAAGAAATACTCCGAAAAATTAAATCTCGACGTGAATTCGCTAATACCATCATGTGCCAAACCACCGAGGTTGTATGGGTTACCGAAGATACACAAACCAAACGCTCCACTACGTCCCATAGTGAGCCAGATCGATTCACCAACTTATAAGCTGGCACAATACTTAGCAAAAATACTATCACCACTGAGAGGACATACCAGAGCACACACAAAGGATTCATACCATTTTGTGAGTGAGATAAAAGACCTACATCTCGCTAACAATGAAACTATGGTCAGTTTTGATGTTCAGTCACTATTTATATGCCTACCTATTATGGACTGCATCTCAATTGTAACTAGGAAGCTAGAAGAAAATAACATGCCTCAAGAATATGCAATACTACTTGAACATTGCCTCACATCTGGCTATCTATTGTGGAAGGAGGAGTTCTACAAGCAAGTAGATGGTGTGGCGATGGGCTCACCTGTGTCTCCCATAGTCGCCGACATATTCATGGAGGACTTTGAGGAGAAAGCCCTTCTTACTGCTCCTGTAAATCCAAGGTTCTACAAGCGGTACGTAGACGACACTTTCACAATTTTACCATCTGACAAAGTAACTGCATTTTTAGACCACCTTAACTCCATAAACTCTAAAATACAATTCACAATGGAGTTAGAGGCAAATAATTCTTTAGCTTTCCTAGATGTTTTAGTCATCCGAAATCCGGATACAACATTGGTCACACTGTGTATAGAAAAAAGACCCATACCAACCGATATCTAAATGGTGAATCTCACCATCATCCTTCACAGTTAGCTACCGTGGGTAAATCTTTGTTTCAGAGAGCACGAGGGATCTGTGACAGAAAACATCTGGCCGCGGAGCTTCAGCACGTCAAGCAAGTATTGCAAGACAACAAGCTTCGGGTCCCGCGCCTACGTCACAGTGAACGAGTGAAGCCGGCAACAGTCGAGCGCGCACCTGCTCTACTACCATATGTTGGAGGAGTCACGGACAAGATTGGCTACATCTTGAAGCGAGCGTCCATTAAGACATACTACAAGCCGCTGAAGAAGATTAGTCAATTTTTACCATCCATCAAATGTAATATTCCTCTACAAGATGCAGGTGTGTACAAGCTAGATTGTGAATGTGGTCTCTCTTACATAGGTCAAACAAAGAGATCTATAAAAACCCGCGTGAAGGAACATATAGCTGATGTGAAGCACCGACGCTCCGGGAAGTCTGCAGTCTGCGAACATGTTCAAGATCGTCCCCACCATTACATTAGATTTGATAAACCACAAATTCTCGCAAAAGAACACCGATTCCTACCAAGGATGATACGCGAGGCTATTGAAATTAAAAAACATCCAAATTTCAATAGAGAAGATGGTTGGGTGCTACCATCTGCTTGGGATCCTATAATCAACAAAATTAAACCCAAACCCAAGCATACCACTGCAAGAATTCATGATACTATAAGCTCGTTTTGCGTAAATCGGACCAAAAATTAATATTAAAAAACTGAAGGTAGCCGGACTAACTATGACATTGGGACGTCAAACATCTCAGTCCCCCCCGTGACCATGGGCGCTGTAAAGCACCCGAAACGTCGGGATAATAATAAAAATAAATTAAAGTAATTAAACGCGATAAAATCCGTAAATAATAGTTTTATTCAAAATTAACTCAAACAATTAATTAATAATAATAAATTGAAAACGTCGAGTGGAATAAAATTGATAATATGCAGTGTCCGATAGAGATATATAACTTTATTGAAAATAGCTTTGAATATTGTTACAATAATTCTAAATATACTACAAAGAATAGCATAAATAGTAAAAGAAATAAGGAAAGATGGATAAATAATAAGATAAAATTTTACTGCGAAAAAAGAGACTACCTGTATTACAAGTGGAAAAAAGATACAACTGATAAAATATTAAGACTAGAGTTTAATAAAATTAGGAATAAAATACATAAACTTATTGAAATATCTCGAAACAAATACTATTATCACGAAATAAATAATAAAAAAAATAATCCAAGGAAGCTATGGAATATTCTGAATTCCATCACAGGCAGATTAAATAAATCATTAGATGCGGCGATATTAAAGGGTTTTCAAAAAAACAAATTAACAGCTAAACAATTGGCAAATAATAAATCAAGCGCTGGAATTGAATTCAAAATAAAGGTAAGCTTTGTACTTGGCGAGAAATATGACTTCCTTAATTTTTATAATATATGTAAAATATATAAATTTTTTTTTTTTTTTTTTATATATATATATTTGTTAAATTTTTATTAAATTTCTGTGGTGTAGTGTTGAGTTCTAAGGAATTAAATTGATTTATCGTCGCTGATGGCGATGCTGCCGTCACTATACTGCAAGGGGTAGTACTGTACGTTTGAGTTTTTAGTTTTGGTTTTTTTTTAGGATGATAATAAATATTGAATATTTTAATGTTATTTAAATAAATAATTCATAATACATATTTAAATAACGTGCAATATTGTATATTTCTATACCCTATCTGATTAAGATGAAATATTGCAAACGTGTAGTAGCAGTGTAAGAATATCCACTACCCCATATCACCCCAAGGTGTCGTAAAATGCGACAGAGGTAAATAAATCAGGAGACGGGCAGCAGCGCCTTTCTAATAACGACTAAAATGAAAAAAAAACTGCGGTTGAAATCACGATTGCCAAACGTGGCACTATGGCAAATATGAAGCAAGGGAAGGCCTAAGTTACTACGGTACAGGTAATTATATCATTGGATACTTTTTCAAATATGCATTTGAAATACACCATATGAATATATGTTTTACAATACTTTAAGTGTATTCAACTTTTTTCAAAGGTGAGATACGTCTTTGAATGCGATTGTCGATTATCCTGTGTAAGGATCATGGAAAATCCTCCTTCTTAGGAAGAGGCTCTTTTCTAGGAGTGGACTGACACGTGCTGATAAAGAAAAATATTAATAAAGAACTTTGAACATGGTAGTTACATCTTGATCTGGGTCCCATATTCGTCTGAGACTTATAAGTTCCACGTTTATGTAGCACTGGTAACAAAAATAAATGCCAAATGAGAAATTATCCTATCACATTGTGAAGGTAACTAATGGGATATTAGGTTCATGTATTCAAGTATAAGCTGTTCTTTGGACTCTTTTTTATTTTCAAACGAAAAAAAAAACGTTACAACCACAGTAGGATTTTTTCCTGTATCGTGAGAGAACTTTACATACACACATCGAACATTTCAGTCCCCCCACCCGTGATCATGAGTGCTGTAAAGTGCTCAAAACATCGGGAATATAAAATAAGTTATTATATACGATACAATCAGTAAAAACTAGTTTTATTTAAACGTGCAATGTTCACATAAACATAAAAAATAATAAAGGAATCATTGTTAACGATCCACTTAAAGCTGATACTGAAATTTTATTTAAAGATCTTAAATGCATTTAAATTAGTTTATAAGCTTGTGTGAGTAAACAAAAATGGGAATATTTCATTTTAATCGATTTAAAAAAGAGGAGGTTACCAATTCGATTGTATGTTTTTTTGGTACGTACGTTACGCAATATCTTCGCAGATTGTGAACGGATTTTAATATTTCTTTTCTTATTTGATAGGTTTTACCAAGGGTGGAAAATAAAATTTTCATATTGAACTATTGTTTAAGGAATTTTATATGATATATTCGCAGATAAAGAACCGATTTAATGTTTCTTTTATTTCTTAAATAGGTTTAAGGGTGGTGCCAGATAAACTTGAAGAAAAATTCCACCTCTAGGAGGTATTTACTACAGGTGGAATTTTTCTTTAAGTTTTTTTAGTTAGTTGTAGGTACTTTTTTATTAATTTGAAGTCGATTTTCACTTTTTTAAAGTTTTAATTATGTAGTCACTAATTTTGGTCGATATTACTTTACAAGCTATTTTCAAAAAAAATCTAATTGCTTAACTTTTTAGAGACAAAATTTATAAATAATTTATTCAAAATAAATGTTTCACTTTATCTTAGCTTAATTTTCTGCAAATAATTCAATTAATGGGTTGTTTGCGAGAAAATTTCATTCTGTATAATCGAAGAAAACTAAAGCCCTCGTAAAGACGAGAGTGCTAATAAGTATGCAAATTAGTTAGACTATTGGAATAAAGAATATTGATTTTATTTTGTAAATTGTCAAGTCATGAGATTTCATCCATAGGTATTATATAAATCCAAAGAGACGGGGTGTTTAATACAAAACAAAACATCCCACACACAAAATAAAATCTATTTGTAGTCGTTTTTCTTTACTCAATGATTGTGGAGAGGGAAGATTTTTTTAAGGATAAGGGTTACATACGAGCAGACAGTTTTTTACGACTGATCTCTTTATTTTTCTTTACAACTTATTTGTTTTATGGGCATAAAAACTTTGAATATTATAAAATACAAAAAACTCCAACCAACCTCCCATCCATCCACGAATGCCTATCAAAAGTACAATGCAGAACATGGTCCTCCTCCATTAATAGACCCTTGTGAGTGAAATAATTACCACAGTTATCACGATCATTAGGCGGGTTAGAAACAGTATTTTTTTTATTACTTTGAGTTGTCATCAGATTCTTACGACACCCACGCTATTATATTAGTTAGTGGATTATCTTACGCCGCCACTACACGACCGTCGGTGTATGATCGTTTGAATAAAATTGTTTGTATATATAAAGGCGAAATACTTTAACATTTTGAAAATAAAAACAGCGAAACAGCTGATTTACATACAAATTGAAAGCCCCGTCTCTGTTAACTTTTTAGATGACTATCCGCGATTATGTTCTGTGACTGAATTTACGACTCAGTAAAAGATTTATCTAAAATATATTTAAGATAAAATTGGTTTTAATATAAAACAATTATTAAATTGTGAAACTGAGTTATAATTTATTTGCAAATGTAACTTTCTGTCAAGTTACATGAGAATGGAATAAATACCTTCGAGACTATTGTTTTTTTTATAAAAGTTACAGCCTATATAGCCAGTACGTACCACTGCTGGAAACAGGTCTTCCATTATTTCTGAGAGAGTTTTCGGGAAGTGTCCGCCGCGCTGCCCGAATACATATTGCCGAACTTCGCATGTCTTAGAATTATTTTTCCTATTTCTCAGATATGCAGGTTTCCTCACGATGTTTTCCTTCACCGCCGAACACGTGGTAAATCAGCAATTAAAATTGCTATTAACAATTTCATTGGTGCCGTAGAAGCGCAGATGGTTAGCGCTCGCTGTAAATTTCAAAAAATCACAGTACGCGAACAACCCCGGTTCAATCATCGCGGACAGCAATGAATTTTTTTTATATAATAGATAAATGTTACAAACGAGCACACATTCAGTGTGATGGTAACGGATACTGTGGTCGTTATACATCTTCATCTATTTCCATTAAAATCAAACTGTAGATGCATTATCACCTCTAAGGACTAAAATAAAATACCTCGTTACCAGTAAAAAGGCAGGGACTCCAGTTTACATACGCCATATGAAACACAGCAGTATTAGGTTGCTACTTTACGTTGGTATTCTTAGAGAGCGTGGTGCTACTTCGGTCGAGCCGACACATTCATGCTACAACCATAATATAGCTCCATTGTGGCTCTACTACAATAAAAAACCAATTCAGACAAACCCCTAGGCAGAAAAGGAGTATACCACCTAGAAAGTTAGTAGAATTATTTATAAGCTGCAATACAAGTTAAAATTCCCGTGATCCTACATTAAGGATGACGGGAATTTTAAGCTGATGTACTACTACTGATGCTCGTTTTAAATTTTGGTGTCTTTAAATATACTATAATATATATTCTTCTATTCATCCAATTCCTACGATCTATTCCGTTTTATATAGTTTTATTTATATTAGCTATAGAATATCATAAATCGAAATATTATATTCAATGGTGAAATACATCTTAAAAGCTTTTCTATGTTAATATAAATGAAGCATTGAGCATGTACAGCGTTAGTTTATCGAAGCACTTAAGTCTGTCCGTACCCTTCTTGTTTTCCTGTGGCGATTTTCGCTTTACAGTTTCTATTAGCGTTGATATTAAATATGTATATAAGTTTAAACGAGATTTCAGTTAATTAAGGGTGTCTTGTTGACTTATTATTTGAATGGTTAAGAAAATAAATAAATGTAATTGAAAATGGAGATTAAGGAGGAAAAGTTGATGCAGTTTATTTTTAGAGCATGAAAAATACAGGTATATAAAAATCACATGAGAATATTATAGAGAAATATTAAATCTAAACACGGCAGCACTTGAAATCGAGAATAATGTATAAAAATAGGGTATTTTACATTATGTAATCTACTGCTTGACTACTATCTCACCTGAAGGTAAAAGCTGATGTAACGGAAGATGGTAAAGTGCACTGATTTAGCTTAACAACAGCCCATTCATAATATTCTAATGTTTTCGATATTTTGCTCCAAATATGACTTGAAATTTATTGCAGGAAGACAATGACTGGATCAAGAGATATATAATAGATGTATTAAGAGAAAAAGTTAAAATTAGTAAAAGAACACTTAAGAGAAAATTAAAATATATTATACAGACTAATAGAACTTAATACAATTCATTTTAGTTGATTAAACCAAATATAATATATAATTATTAAATTTTTAATTTATATAATTAAAGTTATATGTTATTTAAATTTTATATATTGTTATTATAAGTTATATGTTGTTATTATAAGTTATTATATAAGGTTATAAAGTTAACATAACAACAAGATGTTATAGGTTTATATATTACTGTGTTCCGTATATAATTGTGTATTATTGTGTCCAATATTAGGAGAACATAAGGTGGTTCATTGCTATTTAAAAGAGCGCCGCTCGCCATCAAACGTTAAAGTTTGGCCAGTTTAGAATTACACCACTGTATTATAAATTCATTAATAAATAATAAATAAAAAATCAAAAATCTGAGAACTGTATACCGGAGCATTTCTTGGTCTTTACAAAGGAGTAAATTTGTAATACGCTAGAATAATATTTGTGATAATAATGATGACGACGATTGTAAAAACAAAAATATGAATGAAATCAAAAGTTTTTCTACTGTATTTCTTTGGTCGAATTTTGCAATCATTTTTAAATCTTATTATACTTAATAAAAAATTGAGCAGAATTTAATTACAAACATTTTTAGGAGTCTAGGTTCAAATTATTTTACTACCGTTACTGTGACAGTCAAAGCCTATTAAAACTCCACTGCTTAACATAAACATCCCTTTATATTGAATCATTTAGGGGTTTTTGCCAAGATCTCTTGAGCGTGTTCTTATGGGCAGCTTTTTTATTTTTAGTTATTATTAGAAAGAGGCCCCACTCGCGTCTGTTTCTCAGTGCCTGTCTATTGTTACTAGATTCAAGACACAACCTTAATCGGTTTATAATTACATAAATATGCATCTAGTGAAACCACTCCGTAGTTGATATCGAAAATACATACACGAACGGTCGCGTGTACGCACACATGGACGGATAGACATCTTCCTAAAAACTATAGCATGTTTAGATCATATCTCTTGAGACCTTGAAAAATGTGGATTATGTGAAAAATTGGACTTTGCAAAATTGGGCCCATCACTATAACTTTTTACTGAGAAATTAATTCACGTAATTTAACTTTGGGCGAAAGTTAAAATTAAACTTTTATGATTTGCAATACTTAACGCTAAAAGCGTCTTTTGTAATTATTTGACCGGAAATTACTTCTATCTCAAATAAATAATAATAAAAAATAGAAATTTAAATAGAAACATTTTCATGTTTTCAAATATAAAATTTTAAATTGTTTAAAATTCATGTGATACCGTAAATTCCAGCTAATAAGGTCCTACCTAACAAATACCATTGGATTCAATTTTGTGCCCTGATTTATAGCTTTACCCAAATAACAATGGCAAACGCCCATAAAAATTTTTATGTCACGTAATCTGGAAGCGTCTTTAAATCAAAAATATCAAAATCAATTCACCATCTTTCCCTGAGATTGTTTGTCTAAGATTTTTTTATCGACAAGGCCGGGAATAATTGTTACGAGGCTTTAAAGATTTGTAGGTTATGTGAAATTATATCACTTAAATGGTTCAAGATTTATTATCAATTTATGAGTTTTTACCTACAGGATTTCAATAATTCAATCTTATATTGATGTTCACCTAATAATTATTCACCATTAGGTATATTACTGTTCCGAAACTATTTTTGAGTAATCAACTTGTGGAGCAGATTAATATCTCTATTATGGAATTTATTCGCCTATTAAGGAATTCACCGCAGAGATTTCAGAATAATATGTTTAGCCATAGTACAAGTTCCACTTTAGAACTAGATACCTAATGAGGGCAGGGCATCCACGACTTTTTCTGCCACCAGAGTGGGCGCTACTTACAAATGAGGTGTAATAAAAAAAACATAACATAACATAAACACTCACGCCTGTCACCCAGAGGGGTAGGCAGAGACTACAGACTTCCATTTGGCACGATCCTGACACACCTCTCTCGCCTCCTTCACATCCATACACCTACGCATACATGGTCGTCGGATAAGGGTACTCCTAATTTGGCCGGTTTTCAATAAATCGCCAATTTGGTCGATAAATTTTCGCCTAGGACGTCCCTTTCCGACTCTGCCATTCACTTCTGCAACATAAATTTTCTTTGTCACTCTTTCCTCATTCATTCTTTCCACATGACCAAACCACCGAAGCATTCCTTTCTTAATCCTGGTCACAACATCATCTTGCAAACCACACTCTTCTCTTATTACACAATTTCTTACCCTGTCATTCAGATTCAGCCCTAATATACTCCTTAACGACCGCATTTCTACTGCGTTCATTCTACTCTCGTGCTTCTTCTGCCACACCCAACTTTCACTACCATACGTTAAAGTTGGGACCAACACAGCATTGTGAATTGCCATACGTGCCTTTTTCGACACATTTTGACTCTTCACAATAGAGTGCAGGGCCCCATTTACTCTATTTCCTGCATTCACTCGTCGTTCTATATCCTTATCATATCTCCCATCCCTGCTAAATACGCAGCCCAAATTTACAAACTCATCTACTTGCTCGATCAACTCCCCTTCTATTCTTATTTCACATATCGTTTTACTTTCTTCTCTTTCAAAAACCATAACCTTCGTCTTACTTGCGTTTACTTTCATACCCCTTTCTTTTAATGATCTGTTCATTAATGTAACCATCATTTGCAACTCGGCCGCCGACGACGCAAGAATAACTTGATCATCGGCGTACAAAAGGCATTTGACGGTTAACTCTCCCATTCTTAATCCGTATTCTTCAACTTTCAAATTTTGCAAACAACTGTCCATAAATAGGTTGAACAGCCACGGGGAAGCCACACAGTCCTGTCTGACACCTTTATGGATGTCAAACCAGTCCGAGTAGACCCCGTTGATCCTAACACAAGCACTAGAGTCCCTATAAAGAGACTTCAATGCCTGTATCAAGCCAGCGCTCAACCCGAATGAGTTCAGTGTTTGCCATAGCACATCCCTATCCACTCTGTCATAGGCCCTTTCCAAGCCCATGAACGCACAAAAAACCTTTTGGTTTTTGGCCAAAAACTTCTCCCCCGATCATGCGCATGGAAAAAACTTGATCTGTACATCCCATTCCCTTTCTAAATCCCGCTTGCAAATCCCAAAATTTTCCATCAGTTTCTTTCATGACCCTTTCAATAGTACAGTACAGTACCTTAGCATACAGTTTTCCCACAATGCTAAGAAGGCTGATGCCACGGTAGTTTTTACAGTCCTGCTGCGACCCTTTTCCTTTATATACTGGGACTATCACGGCTTTGCACCAGTCTACCGGTACCCGCTTCATTTCCCAGCATAAATTAAACAAGGTGTGCAGCAGGCCTGCCACCACTTCCTCTCCAGCCCTTAGCATTTCGAGTGAAACTCTATCATATCCGGCAGCCTTACCTGCTTTCATGCTTTTACACATATTACATAGCGGGAACTCAATTTGTTTGAAAAATATAAAGGTTATTGTTTCTTTATATACTATTAGTTATATTTTACATAAATTTGATTAAAACCAAACCACAGATATTCATAAAAGTTGAAAAAAAAAAGGAGTTAAAAATGTGCAAAAAATTAAAGAATAAACTGCTGAGGCATTGTTTTGTGTATTAATATAGTATTATATACTATAGAAATTGATAAACTTTTATTTAAACTTAAATTCTCAATTAAATTACATTGTGTAACAAAAAACTTCGCCTGTGTCAACAGGCGACACCTGGTGAATGTAATATTATTAGCCCTCATTGGATTGAAACTATTTATCAATATTATTCGACCAAAGGTAAATAAAACATACAAAATTTATTCGTCATCATCTTCCCTAATAATTACACCATTTAAAAACTCTGCCGGTGCTGAAATATGTTGCTGATGTCTGGCCCATCCTAACTACCAAACTAAGGTCATGACATGTGCGCAACAGCCTACTGTGCGCCGACCTACTAAACAGCTACAGCAGTACTCTGCGATTCCTGTTCGGCCAGGCATATTATTTTCTAATATATATATATATATATATATATATATATATATATATATATATATATATATGTAATAGTGGAGACGAACTGTCCACTATTAACAGACTCCGAGTGGTTTTCTTTAAGGTGGAGAAATGAAACTACTGTTTATGTTTATGAATGTACTGTCGAATAGGATTCAGAATGGAATATCTTTTGCATCAACCTTGCCTATATTTATATGTCTGGCTCACTATTGATTTGCCAATGGTAACAATTAATATTTTGCCTAGCCAATTATATTGCTTATTTTATGACCAATGAAAACTATTTAAAATATACAATTATCTACGTTTCGTTTCCCGGCGTGAGACTTGTTTGTTGTTCACGAAGCTACGTCGCTGGACCGGGCTATTTACTTATTATAAAACTTTTTTTAACGGGAATTTACTTATTATAAAACTATTCATTTTAATTAAAATTGAAAAAATCTTATAAAATCAATTATGATTAATAATCAGAGTTGCCACCTTTTACATTTATTAAACATCGACATTGATTGTGCATATTTAAATTAAACTATTAATATCTTTATGCAGTATTAGGTCCCATGTTCTTTGTAAGTGTTCGTAAAGTTATTGTTCTGTCGTCATATTTAGCGGGGAATCTCTCAAAACTTTTCATTGTAACATGTCCCAGGCATGCTCGATGGGATTTAAGTCAGGCGACTGTGCAGGTCAATCTAAAACTTGAATATCGTGGTCTCGGAGAGCGGCGGAAATCAGATGCGCCGTATGGAAAGAAGCATTATTGTGCATAAGTAGAAATCCCTGGCCCATTTGGGTTTTGAGTGGGATAATAATAATCTCTACTACCTTCTCGTGGTATTTTTGTGCAGTCTTGCTGCTCTGCAGTTCTCCAATCGCGTGTTTTTCGTAAATCCGGATGAATCCCAAACTGAGACTCATCTATGAATAGAACCAAATACCATTATTCGTCACTCCATCGTAAATGCTCCCAAATCCAAAAAAAAGCTGCCGAGCGCGATTGCCACGTCGCAGTGCTGGAACACTTAGCGGTCTTCCAGCAAAAAAACCAATTTTATGCAATCTCCTTCGCACGGTTTGGTTGATTACCAGCAGCTGGTGATCCTCCTGGAGCCTTTGTGGTAGTTGCCTCGCTGTGATATTGGATTGTCTTCTGGCGGTCATTTGGAGAAATTGATCCCGTCTCTGCGTAGTAACACGATATTTTTTCATATGCCGTATAGCCACATCAGCTACTGTGATTACGTGACCAATCCCTGCTGAAGTGTGTCAAGATTGCGACAAATGGAAGTCCGTAATCTCTATCTACCTGTCCGGTTAACAGGCGTGAGAGTTAATATTAATACTATTTATGTTATAATTTAAGATTTTTTTTCATATAGTGTCAATAAGTAAGTAGTAAATGTATGCAGTATGTAAGTAGTAAGTCATGAGAGGTGAAAGGGAAAAAATAATAATAAAAAACTGCGGTTGCAAAGCCAGCTTGGGAAATATGTGAAATATCCATAGGTTAATCTACGAGCGAGCATTATGAACATACCATGGCTGTAATAGATATTATTGAAACCATGCAGTTATACTTGAAATACTTTAAAAAATCTAGTACTGCTTTGCCAACTTGCCTGGAATGGCAAATCTTCTTTTTAATAGAGAAGACCCTTTAACCAACAGTGGACAGTTCATAGGCTACAGAGCAGGAATTAGTAGGGTATAATGATATAAGAAAGTGATAGTTTAACAGCACAATATTTGATAATATTTCAACGTTCTTAAAAATATTGTGTTATTAGGGTTTCTAACTTAAAATATTAAATTTTATTATACATTTTATCTCAGGCTTTACTACTATAATGCATCTACTTGCGGTTATTTATACTCCTCCCCTAGGTCTCTAACGCGTCAAAGTAACGTAAAATTGAGAATGACTGATTTTCCTACCTGATTGCGAAGACTTGTGTACCCCTTATAATACTTCATTGACATCGTAAGGGGTGGAATCCCTAGAGAAAAGGAAGGCGGCATACAATCATGCTTCATTGCAAAATCAACAATGAAATCGCTTGACTTGGCATAGATGCCATTTTGATTGTTATTGCAGTAATTCAATTTTGATAACCGCAGATGTGTGTAAAATATGTTTTAAAAAGAAATAAATATGTATATGTTAACGACAAATTAATTTATCGGCCATTATATTAATATGACTAAAAAAACCCAAGATCTTGATGTTACGTTCTACAAAAACCTAGTTTATGTTTAGACATCTAAATAAAGAAAATGACAACAATTCGCAAAATGTGATTATGAGTTTGATGAAAGTTTCAAAAGCATTTTATAATTTCAATTCCATCATGTCAGATTTTTTAAACTAAGTTGTGTTTCATATATTTACATCAGTGAAGTTATACGAACTATTTATTTAATTTTATCAAACCAAATTAATAGCAACAATTAAAACAAGAACGCAATTTTAGTGCCTAAGCGACTTCTGATTAATTCATAAAGCGAGGTGGCTTCTGGTTATCCCAAATGTTAATCTTCATAGGTGTCGTTCTAGTTCATTTAAAGTGATACGTATTAGGTTGAATGTCGGCGCTTGACCGAATAACTGGAGGTCTATTCAACTCGTTGTTTTAGGCGTGATTTAGACGATACAATTTTCTTGTATATTCAAGTGCAATTATTGAATGCAATAAATTAAGTACGTTAATTGCCCTTCAAGAATTGTACACAACTGTTTACACGTGGATACAAATAAAAAAATTGAACGCAATTATTGAATGCAAGTCTTGACAAAAAATAGTTGCAAATGTCTTCTGTTTAGACCAATACAATAATGTTTAGGAGATTATTGCTTTCAAATTTTAACTTTTCTAAATAGAGAGTTGTATGTGCGTGTACCATTTATTGGCGGGTTGCTTCAAGTATTGCACGTATTTGCGTTGTCAAATTTTTCATTCAAGTGTTGGAAGGTTATGTAAAGAGTCTGTTTATTAAAAAATATGAGTCAAAAAGTGTTAAAATTTGGTTCTGCTGACTTAATAAAGTTTATTGAGATGTATCGCAGTCATGAGTGTTTGAGGGACACTGAAATTGTGAATTACAAGAATCGTGATGCACTTAGTGCTGCACTTGTAGCATTTTCACAAGAATTTGGAGTTGATGGTTTGGGACCTAAGGAAATTACAAACAAAATAAAAAACTTAAGAACGCATTATCATGCGGAATGGAAAAAGATAAAAGATTCAATGAGCACTGGTTCCGGTAATGCTGATATTTACAAGTCCAAACTCTCTTGTTATAATTTAATGGATTCTTTTTTTAAGGAAAACTTCTGAACACAGAGAAACAACATCAAATATGGTAAGTATGTATTTATTTAAAATTTCTAAATTACAGTCAAGTGCATAATATTATAAATGTGAAACTTTTTTTTCATTAACAAATGGCACTGTCTTGCCAAGGTACAGCACCATCATTGTTAAAGTAATGACAATAATTATCACGGATTCTTATAGCTTCCCTTGTACTATTCCTGTTGTTCTGTGATGTTATATTTTCAAAAGCTTCGCCTGAAGCATTTTGTCTCCAAGTACCAAGACGAAGACCACTTCTTTGACATTCTTCGTTTATAAAACCTGGTGGGGTGTAAGACGCAGGTGAAGTTTTCCTAAGCCAGTTGTGTAAAGCACATGATGTTTTCACTATGATATCTACCTTGTCTATACTTGTAGTGATTGGCTTTTCGAAAATTCGAAATCGGAATGTTAAAACTCCGAAAGTATTTTCAACGATTCTCCTACATCTACACAATCTGTACATAATCTGTAGTTATAGATTATTTGTTCTCTACTTAAATCGTTACGGCGAGGATATGGTTTCATCAAATAAGGTTTTAAAGGAAACGCTTCATCTCCGACAAGTACTGCATTACTTGGCAAATTTATGGTATTCTCTTCAATAGCCTTCTTTAAAGTACAATTATTAAATATTCCACCATCAGAGTTTCTACCTTTTGCTCCCACGTCAATGTATGTGAAACAATAGTCGTGATCAACACAAGCTAGTAACATAATACTAAATGTACTTTTATAACTAAAAAAGTCTGATTCTGTGCCAGGGGGACATTTTACGTTTATATGCTTTCCATCAACGGCACCAAAGCAGTTGGGAAAATTCCATCTTATAAAAAAGCCCCTTATTATTTGATTCCATTCCTCTTCAGATCTTGGCACCTGTAAAATAATGAAATAAATGTATGTTTTTAGAATGATACGTCCCTGGCATCACAAGAAATAGTTTTTGAATATTTTGAAAAGGAAAATACGGAAAATATTGAAAATGTTATAAATTCAAATATACAAGTCGTCGATGATGTGCTTCCGTTTCCAATGCCTAAAAAAAAACAACTAAAAAAGCAGGTTACATAGAATCGGCCTTAGATAAACAGGACAATATTTAAAAAAGAGCAAGACTTGAAAAAAAGACGATGATTTGGACAATTTCGGAAAATATGTTGCGTCTTCATTGCGAATTTTGAATACCGAAAATAGCATACATGCTCAGGACGAAATACAAGCAATATTATCAAAATATAAACTGCAAGATCTTCGATAAAAAGAACGACAAAACTCTACTCCAATGCCAGAATCCCCGTATTCGAAACAAGGCAGCTAAGACATATGGTTGAACATGTAATTTTTTTCTATTTTAATTAAATATCTGATTCCGTAGTTTATATTTTGATAATAAATAAATATTGTTTATTTTTCATTCTGAGCATAAATAGTAATTAACAATTTCTAATTATTTTGCTGAAAATATATGATTCTATTATAAAAACTGTTTTATTTCGAACTCACCTTTATAAAATCTTCTAATACAGAGTAAATAGCTTCAAGAACTTCGAACAAGAATGTACTTATAGTACACCTAGGTACTCTAAATAATTGTGACAGTGTACCAAACGAATCTCCAGTTGCCAAATATTTTAATGCTATTTCTAGTTTTGTTCGAGCAGGAATAGCATTACGTATTGTTGTATTTTGCCTTTGTATAGAAGAACCAATTTTATCTAATAAATAATAAAACTGGGTTCTGTTGACATGAAACATGTTCTTAAAGTCATCTTCATTTTCTATTTGTAATTCTACACAAAGATTGTTAGACGCTCCAAGAACTCCTCTTCTTGCTATCTATTTTTTGATCCAACACCTC
Source organism: Parnassius apollo (assembly GCA_907164705.1). Taxonomy (NCBI): domain Eukaryota; kingdom Metazoa; phylum Arthropoda; class Insecta; order Lepidoptera; family Papilionidae; genus Parnassius; species Parnassius apollo. The sequence goes on from CAJQZP010000975.1 coordinate 6,939,408, forward strand.
TTTTTACGACGATTTCTCAATATTTCTTGTCTCAGAAGAGCAGCAACGATTAACACACCTTCACTTACTGCACTCATGTTGGCAAATGAAGAGAAAACTAATTGAATGCAAGAATCGCCTAAGAAATTTTTGTATGTGCTGTTTACACCAAGAAAATTTTGGCAAGCAAAACTTGCGCAAAAGATCAAAATGTTACGTACTGTTTAGACCATGCAGGTAATTTATTGCTTCAATTTTATTGTATGCAACAGGCAAGAAACTTGCATCATGTAAATGGCGCTTTAAATATCAGATTTTCACGTACATTTACCGTAATTGCTCGCAGTACGTAGATACTTACACGCTGGTACTCATTACTATACGGAAACTATCTGTCGTCAAAACGTAGAAATTGAGAATTCGATATCGATAAAATTGTGTAAATACGAGTATTGGAATACTACCTTTACGGTACGCGTTCACTGGCACGCGCCGGAGGTATTGCACGCACGGCACTCAACGGATTTTAGTTTGCTTTGTATGGATTTACATGGCATTGCGTCTACTACCCGCACCACCCGCACGAAATTCATGAGCAAAAAATTCGTTGCGTGGCGGTGACATCACACAAATCAGTTCTCTTCTCCGCTGGCATTGTCTACTGCCGCACGTGTTGTTTTGTTTTGCTTAACATTTAGCCAGACGTAGCGAGTTATTTTTGAGTGTTGAATTTGGTAGAATATAAGAATATAAAATAACAACATCATGTTTTTATTCTGTTTGCCTATTCCTGAAAAAAAAAACCTTCATTCACTGGCACTGCAAAGATGCAACATCATCTCTTTGCGTATTTTATCGTATAAAATTGTTTGGACTAATTCCAGCCGCACAGTTTCACCACCCCTTATCGTGACTAAACTCGCAATACCATCCATACCATCTGGTCAACCGCCGTGCGATTTAAAAGAAGTTTCCTTCCTCGCACAACTTCCTTGTGGAATTGACTACCACCAGAGATTTTTCCGGACCGATACGACTTAGGGACCCTCAAGAAAAGAGTCTACTCCTTTTTAAAAGGCCGGCAACGCATCTGCAATTCCCCTGGTGTTGCGGTTGCTCGTGGGCAGCGGTAATCACTTACCATCAGGTGAGCCCTATGCCCCCTCTCCAATAAAAAAGAGAATAACGTCAATGGCAGACTGAATGACAAGACTGTGATTCTATATATATATATCCAATTATTTATGTAAGGCAATTCTTTTTTGTACGGAAATCAAACCCGTTACCATATTGGACTAACTTCACCATTGCTCCGTCGATCCAAATGGTGTTAAAATCAAATCCATTACGGCTTATCAAAAGTTCACAGCTGAACTAGTCCTCCCACACTGATTATCTCCTGGGGATATTTTCCGTAATTGCCACACTTGGTAAACGAGTTTGCAATTGCATTTTTTTATTTTAGATTTGTTAACACGAATATGCTGTTGCTCATATTCGGTTTGTTTTCTTTTATGTAACCAATACACGGCCAAAAACCAAACAGGATGAGAAAAATATATAATACATTCCTAGCCTTTTTATATTTCATAAAATCGACCCAAACTGTAATTAAAGATTAAGCCGAGAGTAAGAAAGCCGAAGTAACAACAACCATAAAAATACAGTATTCATTAAATCCTGATTTTGGAATATTTTCATGATACGGCTAAGCTTTTGAATACCTCTCTTTATTACTAAAATTCTGATTTGGTGAATAAATCTTAGTGGTCTTGATCTTTTTAACGATAATACTGTCAATTTTCATTTAACTAATATTATGAAGGTGATAAAAAATACCTACATACTTTGTACATTATGAAATTTTAAGGAATCTTTCTGAAAATTATCGAAGCTGCTTTTTATAAAAATGAAATCATGCTAGTTCCCTGAAATCTTAATATTATATACTTTCCATTGACAAAAAATACATAGAACTAACCTTATTAATATTAACTATTAGCGTTAACTTTCAATGTGCTCTTAAAATGCTTGTGTTAAGAGTGGTTCACGACAGTATATTAATGGCAGACTCGAATGCATTGGTCAGCAACCACCAGACTACTATCCCTTGATAGATACGTGGGTATCATGACAGATTACTGCGAATATAAAAATGATCATGTGACCTTTTTTCATAGCAATATAACAACTCTCTCTCCCCCTATTTTCTCTCTCTCTCTCTCTCTCTCTCTCGCCGCGTCAAAGTTACTAGACGTTTGGTCTGGTCACTAATTATTTGCCTGATTAACTTTAAATTTTTGGGAATCCCCCTTACTACTTATTAAGGCATATGTGCATCATTGATATTTTACAGGCTGTTGAAGGTAGAAGAAGAAGAATACATAATAATAAAACAAATGAACACACAGTCCACCTGATGATATTGCTGTAGCCCATAGAAATTTAAATGTATCCTCGACGAATCAAATTGAAGATGCGATGCAGGTGGAAACCCGTGAGGACTACGATGGAATGCCTCGTTTCCAGTAAAAAGTGTCTCTGGTTCCCGATACTCAACATACGAAACACAGCAGCGTTAAGCTGCTATTTTACGCTTGTATTCTGTGATAGTGTGGTACCACCCCGGTCGAACGGACCCATTCGTGTTACAACTATACCAGTAATATAGCTACACCATGGCTCTCCCACGTGTAAACATTAAATATAATATTAAAGCAATTGACCACACTGCAGAAAATAAATGAAAAGGATATATTTCCACAAATTAGCTTCGCCAACTATAGAGACGAAATAACAATGCTTCGTAAAAATAGTTTGTTTTAATATAAGCTTAATATAAGTTTTAAGCTCAATTTTTCTCTTATTCTCCTTGGGATAAATTAAATGGCTTTCCGGATCACAAAGTTAAGGTTACGGTCTCGAATTCAAAATAATTTCTCGAAGCTTCGTAAGTTATCAGCTTCGCCTGAGTGATCATTATTGTACTTTCTGTTAGCTTAATCTTAAAAACGTTTTATATCTTACAAAAATATATATATATATATATATATATATATATATATATATATATATATATATATATATTTAGATTCAGTATTTTTAAGACTAAAATTATCTAGTTTAATTAAATAAACTAATAATTAAGTTAAATGTTGGTTACCACCACAAACTTCCATACTATAAAAGTAACTGTAGCGGTAAGTGTAATTCGAGTAGTATTATTTTATCAAACACTACTAAATTGTTCTGTCACCATCCAATACCGTGCCATGACCGGATCTACAGCAAATCGCGACGATGCGGCCATACCCCATTCATCGTTATTTAAATATTTGAAATTGTTGCTAATTATCTTACAGATATTTTTAATAGCTACCGTGTGATTATTTAATATAAATTTAAATATAAATAAAAACTCTTCAAGCTCCTTCAGACACGTCTTTCTAAACTAAATGAGCTATAAACTTAACAGCGGTCATCATAGTCGTTGTTCTATTGGCCGGGAATAATATGGTTACTTAACGTGATGTATTTGGGTATAATTTGTTGTCAATATGTTTTAATGGCAACGCCAGTCATAACTAAGCAGTTATGACTGCCGTGTTTTTTCGTGCGTGATACGGTCATAGCGTGTTCATAGTATTAACCGTTGTAGTGGGCCGATACCTTATCAGTGAAACGTAACGGAACTCTAATGAAGCGTAATATGCATTTATCTTTTTATTAGTGATCGATGCATTTCTCCAATATTTATTTATGTAAGACTACAGTAAATGGAAGAGGTTAACAGGTCAATAACGAATGAGACACTTTTGTCATAAAATTATTATTCATTGTATTTTATTTTCCATCGTTTCATTGTAGTGTGATATATATATATATATATATATAAGACAAAATTAACTGATTTTATCGCGTTTATATATATTTTTTTTATAATTTTTACTTAACAATAACTCAAATCAAAATACGTAACTTTTCGATAAATTGTCATATTCAGACCTAATACTGCAGTCAACCTAGTTATTTCTCCTGTTAAATTTATAAAAAAAATCTGCTCTGAGGATTTCATAACGATAATATTACGGTTTATATTTAAACTAGCTGTAAACGTGATTTTTAAGCATTTAAAAAATTAATGCATTCATGCAAACTAGCGTCTTGATTAAGATAAATTTAATCAATTCAGAGATTGAGCCATGAAATATAACACATAATTTACTACACACAGATATTTACATATTTGCATTTAAAATTTTAGTAATGATTATAATAAATTATATACTTCTATATTATGTCCCTTTTTAATTTTTTAGGACTGCTTTCCAGGCAGACGTTGTTCTGGCCTTTCGACGACCCTCGTGTCCTATTCAAAATTCTTAAATTCGCAAAAAAAATGTGGGTCACTCAATGGCAAAAAACTATCCTATCTCTCAAGTTAGACCAAACTGCACACGGTGTGCAAATTTCATTAAAATCCGTTAAGTAGTTCAGGAGTCGGACAAACAACGTGACACGTAATTTATATATATTAAGATTTGTGACATATATATATATATATATATATATATACTTCTTTTTTATACAGGATTATCTCCAACATCAGACAACTGCACATGTTTATAGATTTCATGAACTTAGAACGAATAAATTTACCTTTATAACACCGTGGTGTAATGCATTTAAAATATTCTCCCAATTCTCTCATTATGTCTATATAGACTGTTTCTCCAAAGTTTGGAATGTGGATAACAGAAACTTATCAGTAAAAAATATTTTTTCGTATTCAATAATGAGTTTTTTTCGTTCATTATTACACATGAGGAGTCTAGTCCTAAAAGTACCTATCGAAATACTTATTCATAATTTCAATAGCTGTTTTAGGTCTATTGTGTGCACATATTTTTTTAAAAGTAAACAAGTAACTAAATATCTCATAAAAGCTGCTTCCATACATGTTTTACAAATATATTTAAAATTGATATGAATTTTTTTTCGCTAATTTATTAACGCATTAGGGATTGCATAATTAAAATGTGTCTTTTTAGCTCAAAACTTATGGATTTACTCCAAAGGTGCAGCTGTAATATAAATAAGACTATAGAACATCATAACGTCGTTGCTATTTGTGTTTGGCTGCAACTAAAATTATGCCAACATTTTCTCGATTTTATTGTTAGTTACCTTTCCGTGGTACAACTTGCATATTGAAACCGTAATCTGGCAACGACAAAATACATAAATTAAATTAAAAGAGATAGTTATGGGGAGTAGCTTTACCGTTATATAGATGTAAGAATGACAAATGAACACAGATTTCACCGGATGTCAGTCGGATACTGTGGACCATAGACACCTACATCTATCCTCGATTAAGAATTTAACATTCTGAAGACCACCGATAAAAATGAACTCTAGTTCTTACTATTAATCATACGAAACACAGCAGCATTATGCTGCTATTTCACGCTGGTTTTCTATACGAGCGAGGTACTTCCCCGGTCGAGCCGACTCATTTCTGTTGCAGCCATAATATGCTACAGCGTAGTTTTATCACGAACATATGTGAGGGAATCGTTTCTACTTTCACTGACCCGCCTGTATAGTGTGATGAGTATTGTCAAGTCTTCCAAGCAAAACTTGCTAGATACTGGATTTTTGGAGAGATGATACATTCTTATTTTACTTTTGTTTATATATTGAAATAATACTAACGATGGAAGAAATTGCATAAAAATATTTTGAATATCCATATTTAACCATATTTTGTTCAAAAACATACATACCAAAAGTAATATTATCTGTGGGTCTTGATCGAATTTTACTTTAAACTTTACTATAAGTGTAAGTTTTGTAGTACTTATTTATTTAAATAAGTTACTTGGATGTATTTTGAAACATAACAATATCGTAATTCAAAGGATATGGATATGCTAGAAAGACTTCAAGGCTTCAACAGGCGTACAATATCTAGACTAGCATCTCAAAGTAACGTCAAAGACCCAAAACGATGCGCAAGTAAATAAAAAATAATATTTCCTGATATTGTTAAATTTAAAATGTCGAAATATTTATAAGATAAATTACATACGTAGCCGGTTCCAAAAAATTGAAGATTAATTGTAAGTACTTTAAATATTACAATTTAAAGCATCGATTATACAATAATTTCTTAAATTTACGCGAACACTACATTGTATTTGTTAAAGAAAATTAAACTTAATCATTATAAACATTGGCTCTGCAAAGCATTGCCTGAAGACTGATTTGCGAATGCTTGTAATTGTCCTTTAGCATTTCTATGGATAAAAATAATTGTAACTATTAATATTATATAATTTTATAATTAGATTAAAAATATTAAAATTCTTAAATTTACCAAACTACACTATTGTAAAAAAATTAAATAATCATTATAAATATTCTCTGCAAAGCGCTTGTAATTGTCCTTTGATAAAAAAGCTATATGGATAGACAATAATTGTAACTTTGTTTTGTTTCTATTGATTTTATTATTATTAATTTTATAATTGGAGATTTAGACTCAAACGAACAAGATTATTATTTTTATTTTCTGTGCCAAAGTGACTTAATATAAGTCTTTTGAAAATAAAAAAGTGTTTAATTTTACAGACCTTTTTAAATATAAAATGACTTATTTCGTTATGTGACACGATAGCTTATTTTCAGTTTATTATTGTAGTGCACTTTTCAAAAATAGGGTAAGACTAAAGATACAATAATTTCAGAATAAAAAAGACCTAAGACGAAAACGGTCTTTAAAAAACAAACAGTTTCAGTATAATACTGTCTTAAATTGGGAACCTTTTTAGAAACCTTAATTTTAATTAAAAATATGCAACGTACCTTTATTTACGTATTTTTATTTTGCTTTTATTTTACTAAAGATAAAATTAACTTAATACAGAAAGCAAATAATTGATAGGTTTACATACAAAATTAATTAATGAAATCATTCCAAAGTTCAAAGTTTGCAGTTTCAAAACTTCGTTTATGAGATAAGTCACTACTATTCTGAAAGTGCGATCTAATTAATATATCGATTTTTAATTTTAACATAATATACATCAAGTGTTTTTCTGTAATGGAATTATGTACCCACCGCTGCGTTTACGAGTGAAACACGAAAACTTTCGCAAATAATGGATTAAAAAGAAATGAATAAGATCACATATATTTTGTCTATTGGCTTTGTAGTCATCAGAATAGACAAAATATGTGATATTATTCATTTCTTTTTAATCCATTATTTGCGAGGGTTTTCGTGTTTCACTCGTTAACGCAAAGGTTGGTACATAAATCCATTAATGAAAAACATTGCGGGCATTTCAATATAATGTGCAAACATCCGAGGATAATGAAAAACATATTCGTACAGTGCAATTAATTGGATTGTGTTTTTTCCTGCTATTTTAACAAAATAAACAACTAAGTTAAATCAAGGATTTCAATAATTTCTGAAAGGTCTTTGTAGTTGTAATTGAAAGCTGTAGCCCATAAACACTAACTGTCTTCGATACTGACGAAAATATTTATACGGATGCATTGTTACTCTTGAGGACTAAGATGTCGCGCCAATTATTAATAAAACTGGTTGGCCATGAAACTCTTATATAGTTTTGACGAATTCTCAAAGCCTTAGCTTGTGCGTTCACAAATGTAGTAATATAAAAGACATCTACGAAAATAGAGAGATGTCTTCTAGAAAATACCGTTTTATTGGAGCGTTTCGGATTCGAAGATCGCTTTAAAGTTAATTTTTACATTTTGTTTTTAGCTCACGCTACTTCTAAATGTGCCTCTTTATTCTGTGGTATTTCACACTGGACGTAATATAGGTTTCAGTTAAGGCCTCAGTTTATGCCTGTGTGGAATTTCTTTGAGGAAATCTATGGTAATCAGTGGACTTGTGTGTAATTACGGTGAAGGCCTCAATTCACAGCCTTTGCCGATACATACATATAGAGCAGTTGCCTCCCAGAATACAGTGTTTTGTTGGTAGCCGTCCCTCTGATTATATTCTGAATGGCAACCGCTCATAATGAATGCTAAACGCTATGTTACGCTGCACGCCTTTCGACGAAAGTCAACTCTTATACATAGGCCTCGCCCAAGCAATGCTACGGTACTGAGCTACTAATCATGCACCCATTAACATCCTACATCTTTTACCAAGTCCTCACTTCATCTATTGAGGGTTCGCCCTACAATCCGTTTACCAGTACGAGGCTGCTGTTTGAGGACATATCACTCCTATCAATTGTCGGTTCTTTGAACAATGACATATTGCTAGAAGAACCAGAATCAGAAAGAATCCAATTGCCACTTCATCTTTGTGATTCCTGATTAGATTTTTATTTTTCTATTAGCCATTGTGGTTTTCTTATGTTTCCTAATAACAATTATATATACTCATGTTATTAGCAGGAAAACAATTTTCCGCTCAATTTTAATCCAAAATTGATTTACTTGTAAATGACATTCCATTTATTATTAATAAGGCTATATCTGAAAATATAATGTTCGGTAGATAAAACTAACAATAAGCGAAATAGCGACGGTGCTATAAAATTCCATTATTATTTCCAATATTTCGTTTTAACTGAGGCACTTACAAAGGATCGACAGATGGTGTATTAAATTTCATCGTTGTAGTCACAATGACGGGGTGCCTCGCCCACTCTTTTAGATAACGGTACATGCTACAATTGTCGTGAAATTTTCTTTAAAATGCCTATTTATCTTTTCCTTTTACCAAAATGATCATTTGCTGGTTGCTGTAACAAAAATCCATTATCACGATTCATTCCAGTTGGTGTCATAAGAGGGGACTATTATAAATTAAACAGGAGCAAGACAGCGGGATCTTACTAACTAAAACTTAAAATAATAAATACGTTTGGCAAAACGACTGTCAAGCATAACAACTATAGAAAATATCCTTTCTAAGAGGTAATCTATGGAAGGCGTATGTTCCATAGATTTCTGACAGGCTTTAATGAATTAACGTGGGTTTTATAAACATAAATTATACGTGGACAACCATCCATAACCTTGTGGCCGTAGAAGAAAAGGGGAGATCTCCCGCCGGTCAAGATGTTCTGACCGGGGAGCTGCCAACGCTCCATGTGATAGTTCGGAGCTGTTCTATATATACCGTTTAGGATTCGGAACTTTGATAGCGCGATATAGGCTTCGGTGTGTTTCACGTATGGCGCGACAACAGCGCCACCACATCACCACCCTGCTCATACCGGAGGTCGATAGTGCAGTTCGATTGCCGGTGCGTCCTTAATGCCGGTGGAGAATGCATACCGTACTACACACTGGCAAGTGATGCCGGTGAGAACGATGTACCGAAGCAAGTGCCAGAATTCTGCCTTATAAATCTGCTGTGAGTCGAGATGAAGACAAGTTGGACTGGTTTGCAGGTACTGAAGACTGCAGAAAACGATTCTAAGTAGTGAATGGTAGGGGTTCTTGAGGATATGACGAAGGCTTGAAGTTGTAGTTTCCGAAGGTTGTTGGTTGCGTGTTCAGATCACGTTTGATGGTCAACACTGTGGCCGCAGAAGGAAAAGGGGAGATCTCCCGCTGGTCATTCTCTCGTCTTCTCGTCATCTTCTGACGTTCCATGTGATAGTTTTGGAGCTGTTCTATATATACTGTTTATGATACGGAACTTTGATAGCGCGATTTAGGCTTCGGTATGTTTCGCGTGTGGCGCGACGACAGCGCCACCACAACCTAAACAATTATTTGTAGGTCATAAAAATACTTGTTTCGTGTTAAAATCGAACTCGTGTAAAATCGAACCGTAGAATGGCAACGAAATAGGCAAATTTTATATTAATGTGTGCTATATTCAACAGAATTTAATAGAAACGATTCTGTTTCTGTCCGTGTATGAAATTCTTTATAATTAATAAATAATGTAATATATGAGACTTGCCATCTGCGCAGAATAGGATTTTAGTGCCCGATTTCGCTAACATAATTGAACCATCTTACTTCACTTTCCAATGGGATGGTAATACAAGAAGACCAGAGATATTAGACACAAGATTGATCATGGAAGCTGTTGACGGCTTTACGTGCTTTCCGAAGTAAGGAGGTGAATGGCGGATTCCTGACTCCGGGCTGCTAATATGGATCTCTTGACAGTAAACCACAATAACTGATTTTCATCCAACCCGGGATTCAAACCCTGACCTCATGGTCAACAATAACGTTTAAGACCACTAGAAGAACGTGGCAGTAATTATAATACAATAAATTATTATAATATTTTAATATTCTGGCAATAATTTAGGTAAGCCTATGTGCACCAGTGAACTTGTGGGGTTGTAATGATGATCATGATATAATTAATTTTATCCACAACATCTGTATGCTTGGCAATCCACTATTCCACGCGATTTTTCAGAAGTTTTCTTCATTGCGCAGCAAAGCTCTGGAATCTACTATCACCAGCGATTCGATCAATATGATTTCGGGGACTTGAAAAAGAGTGCCTACTCGTTCCTCAAACCCCAGCATTGCACCTGCGAATTCTCTAGCATTGCAGCTGTTCATTAAAGGTTGCAGGTAACCACCTGCATCAACTACCGGGCGGCATCCTCGTTTGCCTCTCTTATATAATAAAAAATTTCTACATTAAGTTATTCACCAAATCTTCTTGAATTTTCTAAATCGTTTATAGATTTAGTCAAAATTATCACGAGATAATTTTTAAAATAATATCTGGTATAGACCGAAAATTATTCATCGTTTACTGTGTTATTTATTTTTAAAAGAGTGCGTGCTGTGTTATTTATTTTTAAAAAGAAAGTGGAATTACGATGAAAGTTTTTTATGATTCATAAATATAAGGATTCAATTTTTGTACCGAGTTACATTATTGTACTAAGCTCGTCGCACCGGCAGCCATTCCATAATCTAATTTAGTCATATGCTTAGCTGTGATGCTCTTAACAGCTATTGATAAAAAAAGTCTTTATAATTTACACCACATATTATTTTTCAAACTATGAAGTAGTGTTCATTCTGCAGTTATTTTTTTTAATAAATATCTTTTAAAACGAGTTTTCTCCGGTATTTAAAACATACTTTAATCAGTTTAGCCTTGTACGTATTTCTTTAACCAATTATAAGTATAAAAATAGTAAGTGATGTGCTATTTAATGTTAAAGTGCACTAATTGTTATACAACTAATTTAATATTTACTTTTTCTATAAGGACAGAAAATCTGACCTCGTTAAAACATTTAAACCAAATCCCGTACGCAATATTAACACTGAAACAAAACGCTACATTAAATACATAGTATGTTCACAAATAATGGATAAATTTCGGTCCTGCGTTTTCTTGCTATATGTTTATGTGACAACATGATACGTTCCTTTACAAAAGGACTTTAAAATAAATATATATTCTGTGCTGTAAATAGCAAATCAGGGCCAGCCTATCATATCTCTTCTGAGTCCAAATCTACTAGTTAGATTTAGAGGCATGAAACCACGTTGTGGATGTATGAGATTTTTTTTAAAAAAAAACAAGAACCTTTGGTGGCACTGCATGTCATAGTTGCTATCATTTTTGTATTCGATAATGGTGAAAACAAGCACATAGTCCAACTAATGGTGATCTCCAATTAAAAACTGAAGTGCGGATTGACACGCCTGAAAACTAAGATGGAATGCGTCGTTTTCAGTAAAAACGCTCTCTAGGTATCCTCACTCACTATACGAAACACAGCGGTATTACGCTGCTATTTGACGCTAATATTATGTGAGAGTGTGGAGCGTAGAAAGAGGAAATTCAGATTGTGCAGGCTTAATTAATTAACTTAATAATTTACTGAGTATTACTTTCTCTACGGAGAATTTCTGAAAGAGGTAAAGCTCTGCTGGTGATATATTATGGTTGTAGTATAATTGATTTGGTTCGACCGGAGAAGACCACGCTCTCACAAAATACTAACATAAAATAGCGGCTTAATGTTGCTGAGTTTCGTATAGTGAACGTCAAAAACCGGAGTCGCATTATACTGGAAAGGAGAAGTTTCATTTTATTTCTCAGGTCAGAAAACGCATCTACATTTTGTAGTTTAATCGAGAATAGAGGTAGATGTCTATGGGCTACAGTATCTACTTACCATCAGGTTAACTGAGTTACCGTTTATTACTCTTTACCTATAAGAAAATCTTAAGTATTTCTTTTGGAGAAGAAGGCCTTCCTTCCAGGAAAAAATACTTAAATAATTATTAATTTGTTACTGTTTCATAGTATTCGTTAATTATAAGACGTGTCAGTTGTGGCCATTAGACAATGCATTAGACTAGCAACAGAAACAGAAAAAGAGACAGAAACTTTTTTTATTCAATACAGATACAATATAAATAAAACTTATTGGAAGTCATTCTACTCTTTAGTTATCAATGGTTCGAAATAAAACAAAACAAAAGTAATAATTGCCAATGGATCTGGCTTAACCGACACAGGTTATCAGGACTGTGTAGAGTTTTGGTAAAATGAAATAACTTTTTAAAAAACACAAATAGTTGGTTGTTAGTGGAGTTGTGTTATGATATTCACGTTGACTCCGATAGTCAGTTCTATCCTAAATGTAAAATATATTAATAATGAAAAATATAGTATCAACTCATCAACAACAATCATCAACAAACTTGTGAATGGAACTACAGCTCCTGCAGTAGCTACTACACTTTCACTAAGTGGATTCAAAGTGCCACCGTTTGACGGGACTTCTTTCTGGTCAGCCTACAAAATCCAGTTCGAAACCGTTATGGAGGCGAACGGCTGGAATAAAAGTCAGGTCATTACTGCCCTCGCACATGCGCGACCAGGCCTTAACTCTTCTGGAAGCTGTCGGTGCGAAAGTGACTTATGAGCAGCTCCTTGAAGCATTGGAGTCGTCGTCGGTCGCTCATCTCGAACCCGTCTTTCGTGCGTAGATTAAACATCGCGTGCATCGCATCAACGAAAACCTGCAACAGTGAGTACTTGAGGTGGAGAAGCTGGCTCGTAAAGCATACCGGTCTGTACCTACGCTTATTGAAGGGAACCTGGTGCAGACATTCATCGAAGGCATCCGCGACCTTGAAGTCAGAGCTGCTGTGAGGTTTAGGCACAACGTGAAGCTTAAGGGAGCCTTGGCTCATGCACTGGAGGTGGAAGCTGTGCCGCAGGATCATCGTTTCCATCAGATCAGGGAGGTTGCAGCGGCTACATTTCGCGACCGCAATAAAAGTTACCGCCCAAGGTGTTGCGGGTGTTGGAAAAGGGACCATCTTCGATCCAGCTGCCCTAAGTGAATTGTAAAAGGGGAAGGTGATCGATCTCTTGAGGGTTTTGAGGTTTACAGCACCAACCAGCAGCAGCAGGAATACAACAGTCACAGCGGGAAATCTCATGGCAATGTAGATGCATTGTCAAGGAGACCTTGTCCCGAAAATTGCAAGCATTGTTCTAGGCAAGAAGGTAAGGAAGTGGTATCTGTGGCGATGCTCAGGACAGACCACCTCAGCAACGAGTGGAAGGACAGCTTACGACATGTACGGTACTAGATGGCGCACTAGCGCCACTGTCAGCAAATGTTGTCCCTAAACAAAGTACTTTCTAACTATACCAAATATTGTTCAAGCCATCTGGGAGTTAAACGAACTCTACTGAAGATCCGAGAAAAGTTTTACTGGGTTCACTGTGGAAACGATGTCAAGGACTGGTGTCGCAAATGTACAAGTTGTGTGGCTGTAATGGTACACACGAGACAGGCTCGTCCTCATAGTAGAGGTACACTGCAGTTGTACAATGTTGGTGCACCATAGGAGAGAATAGCCATTGACGTAGCGGAGCCGTGTAAGTGAAAGTAATAACAAGTATTTCATGGTTGTGATGGATTACTTCACTAAGTGGCCAAAAGTCTTCGCAATTCCAAATCAAGAAGCTTCAACAGTAGCAGATAAACTAGTTCATTAATTCTTCTGTTGTTTTGGAGTACCTTTAGAGATTCACAGCGTATAAGGAAGGAATTTTGAGTCTCAAATATTCCAGGAAACTTGCCGTGTTATGGGTTCTCACAAAAGAAGAACGACTTCTTACCACCCGCAATCTGATGGAATGGTAGAAGGATTTAATCAGACATTGGAGAGATACCTAGCAAAAGTTGTAGACAATCGGCAAGGAGATTGAGACAAGCAAAGCGAAGCGCTGTTCGAGAAATAGCATCAGTGACAACAGCTTTCGCAAACTTTGGAAGAGAGTTACGACTGCCTGCAGACTTGATAAACGAGATACCACCTGATGCCCCCCGCGGTATAAACGATTGAGCAAATGACTTGCGGAACAAAAATGAATGACATTAATGTTCACGTCAGACAATCGGGCCAGCAAATGTCTGAAAAGATGAAAACCCTGTATGACCGCAAAATGAACATTAAAGGGTTCGACGAAGGTTCACTAGTTCACCGATTGCACAATCCAGTCCACAGAAAAGGTCAGTCAACAGGTAAGTCAATCTATATTTAAAACATATAAGATTTTTAACATTGATATGATCACTATAAAATGTTGTTAGATTAGCTAAGTACGTAATAACTTAAAACAAAAGGACCCTTAAGTAGGGACTGAATAAGTAAACCGTTTTGGTATATACGAATACACTGATTCATTCACTGCAAATGTAACTTTCTAATTCTATATATTTATATAGGATTACAAAGTTATCAGTTAGTGTATCTAGAAAACTGAACCGAAATTGAAAAAAATATTTTAGTTTTTCTTTGACTTCTTCACTAAACACTAATTGTATTCTAAATTTGAAGCTTCTATGTCTGCTAAAAGTACCTCAGAGTTTTGATGATGATATTGGTTCAATTTAAATGAATTAGCCAGAGACAGCCTTGAGCAGTAAACTTAGGAATGTCACAAGCTCAAAGTAACAATATATATATATATATATATTATCGAATCCGCGATTTTCTAATTTTATTTTTTTACTTATTATTATTTCTTTTAATTTCTTCCTTATAAAGATTAAGTTTTTTTTTTTAATATGAATATGAGTCTAGTTTATTAGTTATAATTCTTAAACGTCTTAAAACAATTTTGATTTTATTATTTATATGTTTAACAGATAATAAAAATGTGACATTTTTAAGAGCGCCGGTGTTTACATACCGAGACGTTGATGCGTCAGCCTAGCCCCGGAAGCCCTCCCGCTTATAGGGTAATGCTATTTTACAATGTACAAAATAAATACGCGTGATGCTATTTTACAATGTACAAAACAAATACGTGTAATATATCTGCAGCACTTATACCTATTCATATACTATATTTATTTTTAATTTTTGCAACAGTTTCTATCAGTATCCTGTGTTTCCAATAAATCATTTTTAATTTTAGGGCTCTGTAGTATATGTTTAGATATATGCTAGTTTTAAAATAGATAAATCTTCTTATTTTTATTTCCTTATTTTCAAATATTCCTTGTAACGTTTTAATGTAAAGAGTAGTTCAACAAAAATGAGATAGATCGAAGCAATCAGGAATGCTAAAGTAGATGTCATCTTTGGTAGCCCAACATTTCCCGAAAAGGGTTATTGACGTACTGTGAATAGCTTAATAATAGGTACTGTGATAAAGTAATGTGCAATAAATCAAAATATAGGTATTATTTCAAATTTACGGCCTAACTAGTTAATTGAATTATTTTATATATTATATGCACTTAATTAACTCAATATTAACTCAATATTGCAGTCGACATATTATTATGTCCCAATGCTGGGCACAGGCTACTTTTTATTTCTAAAAGGCTTTTAGGGTAGGGAAGGAAGTGTTTTTCGATATGACTACACATCGAAATATTCAAAAATTTTATCTCTTGATATTTTTCTTCGCCGCCTGAGCACGAAGTTAATCGCCACTTAAAATTGAAATTGTTAATTTTCATTTGCAACGTATGTATCTAAAACAACCAGGATGTTTGTTGATCATGGGCATGTTCTGCAAGCATATTAAAAATAATCATCGGCCCCAGCTTTTGCCCTTGGTATTTTATGTCTGATATATTAAGGGGCAACCATTAACTACGTGACATATTTAGAGGAGAGAGGATTGAGCCGAATCTCACCCAATCTCACGTGGGGGAGAGGGAGATCTCGGCAAATATCACGTAGTTTTTCCGGCAAGAAACAGTGTAAAATTTAATTTTATATTTAAATAAAATGGGTTAAATTGAGCAAAATATGTAAAATCCTACACAATAATATTTATGGAGGTTAGACGAACTCCACAAATATATTTATGTTGTTTTTAATAAACCCAATGCAGTCGAGCACAGATTAACAAATGTACACTAAAAGTGCGCATTTTTAAAATTATCAGATGACATTGGGTTGAGCTATATCACGACATCTGTTCAGGGGGGAGGGGGAGGGGAGAAAAGTCCCCTTGTTATAAGTTGTTACACATATTGACGACGGAGTGTAGTATGGCAATTTTGGTGCATATTTTCTTCTATCGGAGAAACTCATAGGAACAAGCTGTCAAAAAAAAAAAGATAAAAATTGAACTTTCATTTATATGCAACTGACAACTGAGCACCAGTTTGAGGTAATGAATGCGAATATTATAGTTTTTGTTATATGAAATTATTTTATCTGTAATGAGTTTCAATAAACTAAGTTTTGAGATACTTAAACAGTATGCGTGGTAGACGTATGCTGCAGTTATATCAGTAGTATAGTTGTAGGACGATTGGGTCTGCTTGACCGGGGAAGGACCACGCTTTCACAGAATAAAAGCGTAAAATAGTAGCTTAATGCTGCTGTGATTCGTATGGTGAGTGTAGATAATCGAAGACCGGATCTTAGTCCTCACGGGTAACAACGCATGTCATCTCGATTCGTAGTCAAGGATAGATGTAGATATCTATGGGCCATAACAACCACTTACCATCAGGTGGACTGTGTGTTCGTTGTCACTTTATTCTATTAAAAAAAGTTTTATTCTATTTAATCATCATCATCATTACCATTACAACCCTTCACAAGTCCACTGTTTAGCATAGACCCCTCTCAAGTATACTTCGAAACACGGCCCCGAGTCACCTGCATCCATCGACTCGAGAACCTTTTTCCACATCAGTTATCAATTCTTCGAGCTATATGGACGGACTGTTTCTAATTAAGCTTAATAATTCGTTCGGATATTTCAGTTCCATTATGGATATCCTTATTTCGAATTCCATCATGCAGAGCGTATCCGAGTAAAACCCTCGCCATATCTTGTTGAGAGGATTTAAGCTTTCTCATATGGACAGCAGTTACGTAACAAGAGTCAAATCTAAATGTTACTGGAAGCACGCACTGATTTTTTTAACGAAAGGAAACACACACTTATTTTTTGACGAAACGAAAGAAAACAGCTTTTTATCATAAAATTAAAAGTACTTATCCAATTTACAAATATCGTCAGAGATCTTCGTTTTTATAAAAAAAAAGAGTTCACACGTACATTGTAACTAAAAATTACGTAAAATACTATAAACTTTTTTATACATAGAAGAGAGGGCAAACGAGCATACGGCTCACCTGATGGATGATTCCACAAAGAAGTTGTGGCAAGGAATAAAACTCCTAGTAAACCGCACCGTGGTAGACCACCAAGCATCCAGATCATGCAGATGGTATTGTGAGTTTTGTCACGATGTGCATTGGTGGAATTTGGCGGCTGGAATTAATCCAAAATATTCCTCAAGTTCTCTTCGAAACGCCAGTGAATCGAGCCGATCAGAGAGAACTCGATCATCAACTATTCATAACCGCTCTTCTCTGGATGCGGTGAAGTGGAAGGAGTGTAACGGCTCAGAGATAAGAACAATACTCCACGTGAGGTTGAGCCTGCGTCTTGTAAAATTACAAGCTGTGTACCGGCATGGAATATTATTCTGCTCTGCTGAACACGCTAAGCTTTATAGAAGCCAAATTAGCCTTTCCTTCCAATTGACCGCGGAAATGTACGTCATTTCATAAATCGACGCCGAGAATGATGAAACGCTGAAGTTGAAGAGATACAACAAAGGATCTTTTCAGCAGTGAACACGCAAACCTGTGTCTTCAGAGACCAATCCGCAACTTTATTAAACAAAAAGTCGACTTCAGACACAAGTTTGTTCTGGTACTCAACGACGTGTTCCCGAAAAATATTGGTACGGCAGGTGTAAATATATGACCTGTGCTGTCACCAGTATATTAATGTGTGTTACTGGTTTGCAACATATAATTCATATGCAAAATAAACAACGGAGCTTTTATCACGCAGCCTTGTGGACCACTATGCTCCGATCTACAAGATAACTGGTGATCCAATTGCACAATTTTTTGGAAAGCCCATACGCACGAAGCTTCGAAAGAAGCACTATGTGCCAAACCCGATAGAAGGCCTTCGATATATCCAAACTAACAGCCAAGGTCTTCTTCTAGGACTCTAATGCATCCATCATCTTAGAGTCAGTTACAGTAGACAATCACCAGCTGAATGACCTCAGCGAAAACAGTATTGACTATTATAATGGTTTACGTGGTTTTGGAGTACAAGGAGGTATAAATCAACCAATAGGCCTGTAGTTGAACGGGTTTGAACGGTCGCCATTTTGAACGGGTGCAATAAAGCTGTCGCTCATGAATTCGGGACTACGCCTAAGCCTATTATAAGTACCGCGTTAGAACCGGTGCCCATTCCGGAGCATATGTCTTCAGCACAATATAAGGAACTCCATCTCTCGACTTGATGACGTACAGGGATAGAAGTGCTTTGCGCACTGAGCACTGATATTTCAAGGACCTGGAAGCAGAAATACACTTATTAATTATACTTATTTTCTTCTTGATGTTTGTATCCCGCAACATCGATGCGTCAGCCCGGACCCGGTAACACACCTGCTTATGGCGTGATGCAATTTTAATCATAGCTGGGTTCTAACTCCGATGGGCTCTACAGATGGTATATACAATAATACAACAATATTTAATGAATCCAAACATATGTACTTTACATAAAAACTAAAACTTATAAAAATACCTTCACAAGACTTAATCCAACTCAAAACTATATTAAGGTATCTTTAGCAACCGTGCTAGGTCAGAGACCTGTGTTACAGCTGCTAAGCCCTCCCTATTAAATACATACCACATATAATAACAAAAGCATAAAAACAGTTATACCGTAATCAAGAAATGAATTAAAGTGGGTAGAAGTAAAATTATTGGCTATATACTAATCCAGCAAATAACTCATAATTGATACGTGGTGAGTAGTGACTCAGTTAATATTACACTTTCTAAAACAATAAAATATAACGTGTAAAATGTTCATGTAAAAAGTAAAATAATACGTAGATGCGCGCGCGCGCGTACGTGCGTGTGTGCGTGTGTGCTGTGTGTGTGTGTGTGTGTGTGTGTGTGTGTGTCCGCGTGCGTGCGTGTGTGCGCGTGTGCGTGTGTGCGTGTGTGCGTGTGTGCGTGTGTGCGCGTGTGCGCGTGTGCGGGTGTGCGCGTGTGCGTGTGTGCGTGTGTGCGCGTGTGCATATGTGCGTGTGTGCATGTGTGCGTGTGTGTGCGTGCGTGTGTGCTGTGTGTGTGTGTATATGTATGCATGTGTGTGTGTGTGTGTGTGTGTGTGCGTGTGCGCGTGCGTGTGCGCGTGCGTGTGCGCGAGCGTGTGCGTGTGCGTGTGCGTGTGAGGGTGCGTGTGGGTGTGCTTGTGCGAGTGCGTTTGCGTATGCGTGTGCGTGTGCGTGTGTGTGTGCTTGCGTGCGTGCGTTTGCGCGTGCGTGTACGTCTACGTGTGCGTGTGCGTGTGCGTGTGCGTGTGCGTGTGCGTGGACGTGTGCGTGTGCGTGTGTGTGTGCGTGTGCGTGTGCGTGTGGGTGTGCGTGTGCGTGTGCTTGTACGTGTGCGTGTGCTGGTGCGTGTGCATGTGCGTGTGCGTGTGCATGTGCGCGTGCACGTGCGCTTGCGCATGAGTGTACGTGCGTCCGTGCGGTTGCGTGCGAGCGTGAGTGTTCGTGTGCTTATGCGTGTGCGAGTGCGTTTGCGTGTGCGTGCGTGTGTGTGTGTGCGTGTGCGTGTGCGTGTGTGCGCGCGCGCGTGTGTGTGTATGCGTGCGTGTGTGCATACGTGTGTGTGTTTCAGTGTGCTTCAGTGTGTTTCATTTTTACCTATCTATATTTAATAATTTTTCAGTTTCCTCATAACATAAAGACATTAAAACCTTAGTTAGAGCCTGATTATATTTAAAGCTGTTAGGGTATATGTCGTTATAGTATTACTATTTTTTATAAAGATAAGGTCCCAAGATCTTTATTTGTTTTTGAGCATAGAATGATAAAAATTTATCTTGTAGTATAATTTGATCTTTCCTTCTTAATTTTTGAAATGAATTTAAGTTACATTTATTGTACTTATGTGTTTTAAGTACAGATTTTAAAATAACTAGCTGTCGGACTGTAAGCATATTTACTTCATAGAACAAACTACTTGTGGGAAACTTAAAAGGTTTAGAAAGCATAACTAGCGCAGCTCTTTGAGATCTTTCATGTCTATTTATTTCAAAATATGCAGTTCCTTTTGATCCATGATTCTAAAATATAGATTAACATAATCGTCTATACGAATAACTCAAACTTTATCATAACAACAGAATTATATTATGAATATAATTACCACTTCTCTTGATCAATATTAAATCACTGCCTAGTTACACGATAGTTTAAGATCATCGAGGAAGACTCAACTGACGTTTTATTACAAAAAAAAAATTCCTGCAAGCGATATCTTAACGCCAAACAAATATTAGAAAACGGCAGGTCACATTCATCTAAGCAATAAAATTATAGAAAGGAAAAATGTTACTAAACGATATCTTTTTATTAATCAGACAAATAGCTAATATTAAGGATAGATTAAAAGTTTAGAGGCTACAAAAATAAAATTTTAAGATAAAAAAAATTAATAATTAATAAATTAAAAAAATTAAAATATCCAAACACAGAGTTTTTCGTGAGTTTGGGAAAAACTCACTTTAATGTGAATGTAGCAAGTACCGACATTAAGCGGGTGGACGTGTTAAAAAGTGTTCCGATCAAATTAATCGTTAAACGTTTCAAACAGCGTTATTTAGTGGTATAGTGCAATAGTTGTGAGACTATAATAGTTTTTCAAGGTACATTGGTGCTTAGTTCTGATAAAAGTGATCTAAATTAAGAAAAATTAGCAAAATCATTTTAACTTACCCTTTAACAAAACTTGAAGGACTATTGCAAATCGTACAAGGAGTTAAAAAATTTCATCGTATCTGCTCAAGGTGTGTTGGTCCAACGGCCTAACGGTGTGCACAACAATTAAAAGTTAAAGCAACGGAAGATCGAGTCCCCTACACTGTAAATTGGAGTTGACGCACTTTTTGTACTTATAATTTGTATTACATTCTCTGCATTTTAACGCTTTATTCAATAGTAAAATGAGCGGAAGGTGTGAAGCATGCAGAGCAAATATAAATGTTACTCAAAAACGAATAAAATGTACACAATGTTCGCATAACTACCATTCGGAGTGCATAAATTTTAATAATGATACTGCTTCAAAATCTGAATGGAAGTGTCCCGCTTGCACTGCTTCTTGTCGTAAAGGTGGTGATAACAGTAACACTCCGATACGAACTAATAAGTCTCCTTCCAACATCGTTTATGATAAAACTACGTATAGACAGTCAAACAAAAGTTTTGACAAGCCTACACTGAGACCAGTAGTTGCCAACCATATAATTTAGAATTAATTAATAGCATAGAGTTACTATTAGAAAAAAAAAAACTCAGTGCTATAATATTCAATATAATTCAAGAGTTAAAATTATCACTTATCACTGAAATAAAAAATTAAATAACTAGTAACCTTAAACAGCTGGAAGAATCGCATAAAAGTTTGCTAAATGACTACAACAATCTTAAAAGTAATTTTGAAAAACTTCAACAAAATGTCCAGAATGGTGAAATGAAACTGGCGGATTTATTTGCTCAAATAAAAAAAGAAAAAAATGGGGTAGACTTTCGAACTTAGAGATTGTTGGTTTACCAGAAAACTCAAAAGAATCAACTTCTGAATTAATAATCAAAATAGCCAGCCATGCAGGAATAAAGCTTACGGATGACCAAATATTTTTGCGCACCGAGTTCAGGCTATGCAGAATGTTGGAGGTCGCCCAAAAAACATTGTAGTCAAATTTCAGAATCGCACTATTAAAGATAATATTATTTCAGGGCTCCGCAAAACCAAAGGAATTACTACTTCCGATATTGGAATGGGTGGTCCAGTTAAAAGGTTTTTTGTTAACGAACACCTGATCCCTGAGAATAAGCAACTCTTCAAAAAATCACGAGCAATGGCCAAATCATATAAGTTTGTCTGGGTCAGAAACTGCCACATTTTTTTTTAAGAAAAACGAGGAGTCTCCCGCTATCACTATAAATTCCGAAAAAGATTTATTAAAAATTGTATGATAAGATTAATTTTGATAGTATTAGCATGCTATGTTTTAATATTAATAGTTTTAATAGTGTTTTAATATTTATATATTTAACACATAAAACAACACTCATGATTTACACATCCATTATCACATACATCAAAATCTTACATTCACACACATCTTTCAAAATTTACAGTAATACTGAATATTTACACCAAAATGCCCTACAAAAGAAATATATAAGCTACCATTTCTTACCTTGTATAAAAATAAAATTCCTGTCTGTTGCGAAACCATCCCTCATGACTCTTCAACCTGTATTATTTCTGTTACATAATATAATTATTTATTTATATACATTACTATTAATTACTATAATAAATATAATTTTTATAAGTTAATTACAACACAATGGTACCTAAATCATGCTAAAAGTGCCTTATAACTCAATGTAAGTATTCTATCAAAACGTCCGTGGCTTGCGAACTAAAACTAGGCAATTTCGAGACAGTATAATTTGTAATAAATTCAACATAATACTCATTACAGAAACTTGGTTGACTGATGGTATTTGCAACGGTGAATTATGTGACAATAGGTACGACATATTTAGGTATGATAGAAATAAAACATCATCGCATAAAAGAAGTGTGGGGGGGGGGGGGTCATGATTTGTACGTATACACAATTACAAGCTCAAGAACGGACGGAATGGATGTGTAGAGATCTCGAATATTTGTGGGTAACAATACCAGGAAAATATTTAATTTCTCAAGACAGACGTAATTTAAACATTGGAGTTGTTTATATACCGCCTGATAATTATCAATCAAAGCGTTTAGATAATTTTACAGAAATGCTCACAAAAATCATAACTCAATGTCCAAATGATCATTTTATAGTTGCCGGTGACTTCAACCTAGCGAATATATCTTGGTCCTCTTCAGGTCCCGTAACGCTTAAGCAAAGTCCAGTAGAATTACAAAATGCTACAATAAAGTTAACTAATCTATGCAACTTATCAGAGCTAAATCAACATAATATTGAAATAATACTAGTTTTTACGAAATTTATCGCGTATATTTAACTTTTTAAATATCCGACGTTTCGAACGCTTTACAGCACTCTTGGTCATGGACGGGACTGAGATGTTCAACGTCTATATGTCATAGTTAAACGCGGTTACAATAGATTAAAATTTAACTTTTGTTCCGATCTATGCAGTATGAACTTATGGTATCTTGAAGTCTTGCAGTTGTATGCTTTGGTTGGGATATAATTTTATTTATTATAGGATCTCAAGCAGATGGTAGCACCCAGCCATCTTCTCTATTGAAATTAGGATATTTTTTGATTTCAATAGCCTCGCGAATCATCCTTGGAAGGAATCGGTGTTCTTTAGCGAGGATTTGCGGTCTATCAAATCTGATGTAGTGACGGAGGCGATAGCCGTGTAGTGGCGGTTAAGAATATCCACTACCCCATATCTTCCCGTGGGTGTCGTAAGAGGCGACAGAGGGAGACAGGCAGGAGATGGGCAGCAGCGTCTTCCTGATGACAACTGTGACGTAATAAAAAACTGCGGTTGCCAACCCGCTCGCCAAGCGTGGCAACTATGGCAAATACCCCCCAATGAATAAATACACAAACAGACGGCCCCCAGTCCCCGGCGGCCCCGCTATTCCTGGCTACGGTGGCGACCATGGTAACGGCGGGGCAGGGGGTGCTAAGAATCTCCGGTGGAGGTTCGGTTGCCACCTACGACGACTCGACCTGGCAACATATAACGCACGCACCCTGAGGACTGACGAGAAGATACTGGAGCTGGAAGAAGAGGTAGACAAGTTGCGCTGGCATATTATTGGATTATCCGAGGTCCGAAGAGAGGGGAGGACACGGCAATCCTCGAGTCCGGCAACTTGTTCTATCACCGGGAGGGCGACCATCTGTCCCAAGGAGGTGTCGGATTTATCGTCCACAAATCTCTCGTCAACAACGTTGTAAAGATTGGGAGTGTGTCGACGAGGGTCGCGTACCTGATACTCAGAATCACCAAACGGTATTCGCTGAAGGTCATTCAGGTTTACGCACCAACCTCGGCACATCCCGATGAGGAGGTGGAGGAAATGTATGAGGATATTTCCAGAGCCATACATTCCTCCAAAACCTACTACACGGTGTTGATGGGAGACTTCAACGCAAAACTGGGCACAAGAGAAAGCGGTGAGCTGAAGGTAGGGAAATTTGGAGTAGGGCAACGGAACCGAAGGGGCCAGCAGCTGGCCGACTTTATGGAGAAAGAGGGACTCTTTATGATGAACTCTTTCTTCCAGAAGCGGCCCCACAGGAAGTGGACCTGGTCGAGCCCCGACGGTTCGACAAAAAATGAGATTGACTTCATTATGACGACCAGACGCCAACTGTTCAGTGATGTCTCAGTGATCGCAAGGGTGAAAACTGGCAGCGATCACCGAATGGTTAGAGGCACACTGAACCTAAACGTTAAGTTGGAGAGGTCTCGTCTAATGAAGTCAACGCTCCGTCCCCCTCGTGCTCTAATCCAGAATCCCGAAACCTTTCAGCTCGAGTTACGTAACCGCTTCCAGTGCCTAGAAGATTGCAATGCAGTGGACGATATGAACGACAAGCTCGTGGAAACGGTCCATGCGGTCGGAGCTAAGTTCTGCAAGACCCGCCGCAGAAGAACACAAAAACTCTCCGATCACACTCTTAATCTCATGGCTGTTAGACGGGAGATGAGGCTGCAATCGTCAACAGATTTGACAGCATACAGGCTACTGAACAGACAGATCTCCAAATGCATACGGCGAGACTTACGCAACTTTAATACTTCTCGTATTAAAGAAGCGATCGAGCGGAACCAGGGCTCCAAAGTCTTTGCCAGAGATCTGTCTGCCAGAAAGAGCCAACTGTCAAGGCTGAAGACTGAGTGTGGCAACATCGTTTCCGGGACACCTGAGATTTTGAGTGAGATTGAGAGGTTCTATGGGCAGCTGTACACATCATCGTTGGAGCCACACGCAAGTGTGAGTAACGATCCAAGAGCAAGTCTTATCCGACACTATTCCGATGATATCCCGGACGTCAGTCTAAGCGAGATTAGAATGGCCCTCCAGCACCTTAAAAACGGCAGGGCCCCAGGCGAGGATGGAATTACAGCGGAGCTTCTGAAAGCGGGTGGAACACCGGTACTTGAAGTCCTTCAGAAGCTCTTCAATTCCGTCCTCCATGGTGGCACTACTCCAGAGGCGTGGAGCAGAAGTGCGGTGGTCTTGTTCTTTAAGAAAGGCGACAACGCTCTCTTAAAGAACTACAGACCGATTTCCCTTCTGAGCCGCGTCTACGTGCTGTTTTCGAGAGTCATTACGAATCGTCTCGCACGCAGACTTGACGACTTCCAGCCTCCCGAACAAGCCGGTTTCCGAAAAGGCTTCAGTACCATAGACCACATACATACCCTGCGGCAGATTGTACAGAAGACTGAAGAGTACAATTTGCCACTTTGCCTGGCGTATGTGGACTATGAGAAAGCCTTTGATTCCGTCGAAATTTGGGCGGTGCTGCAGTCCCTTCAGCGGTGCCAAGTTGACTGTCGGTATATCGAAGTGCTGAAGTGTTTGTACAATAGGGCTATGATGGCTATCCGAGTACAGAACCAGAGCTCGAAACCTATCCAACTGCAGAGAGGTGTAAGACAGGGTGACGTTATATCCCCGAAACTCTTCACCGCTGCATTGGAAGACGTTTTCAAGCTACTGGACTGGAAAGGATACGGTATTGACATCAATGGCGAGTACATCACTCACCTTCGATTTGCCGACGATATAGTCCTTATGGCAGAATCGCTGGAGGACTTAAGCACTATGCTCAATGACCTCAATAGTGCCTCCCAACGGATAGGTCTTAAGATGAACATGGACAAAACAAAGATCATGTTCAATGTCCATGTCACACCTATGCCGGTAGTTGTTGGGAGCACTATGCTCGAAGTTGTTGACGAATACGTTTACCTGGGACAAATAGTCCGACTAGGTAAGTCCAACTTCGACCGAGAGGTCAATCGACGGATTCAACTCGGCTGGGCAGCGTTCGGGACATTACGGCATATCTTTTCGTCAGGTATACCTCACTCTCTAAAAACTAGATTGTACAACCAGTGCGTGTTGCCAGTGATGACTTACGGATCTGAGACGTGGTCCTTCACTGCTGGCCGTATGAGGACGCTTAAGGTCGCTCAGCGAGCTATGGAGAGGGGCTATGCTCGGAGTTTCTCTGCGTGATAGACTCAGAAATGAGGATATCCGCAGTAAAACCAGAGTGACCGACATAGCCCAACGGATTAGTAAGCTGAAGTGGCAATGGGCTGGCCATATAGCTCGAAGAACCGATAACCGATGGGGAAGAAAGGTTCTCGAGTGGCAGCCTCGTACCGGTAGGCGTAGTGTAGGGCGACCCCCACTAGATGGAGTGACGACCTGGTAAGACATGCAGGAAGTCGATGGATGCAGGTGGCTCAGGACCGTGCTTTGTGGCATTACTTGGGGGAGGCCTATGTTCAGCAGTGGACTTGTGAAGGGCTGTAATGATGATGATGATGATGATGACGGAGGCGATCCTGTACGTGTTCACAGACTGCAGACTTCCCGGAGCGTCGATTCTTCACATCAGCTATATGTTCTTTAACGCGGGGTTTTATTGATCTTTTAGTTTGTCCTATGTAGGAGAGACCACATTCACAATCAAGCTTGTACACTCCTGCATCTTGCAGAGGGACATTACACTTGACTGATGGTAAAAAACGACCAATTTTCTTCAGCGGCTTGAAGTATGTTTTGATGGAAGCCCGCTTCAAGATGTAGCCAATCTTGTCAGTGACTACTCTAACATATGGCAGTACAGCAGGTACACGCTCGACCGTGGCCGGCTTCACTCATTCACTGTGACGTAGGCGCGGGACTTGAAGCTTGTTGTCATTCAAAACTTGCTTGACATGGTGGAGCTCGGCAGCCAGGTGTTTACTGTCATAGATCCCTCGTGCTCTCTGAAACAAAGATTTACCCACGGTAGCTAACTGTGAAGGATGGTGGTGAGAATCACCGTTTAAATATCTATCTGTATGGGTCTTTTTTCTATACACAGTATGGCTCAAGGTGTTATCTGGATTCCGAATTACTAACACATCTAGAAAAGCTAAGGAATTGTTTGCCTCTAACTCCATTGTGAACTAAATTTTAGAATTTATAGAGTTAAGATGGTCTAAAAATGCAGTTACTTTACCTAAAGGTAGAATTGTGAAAGTGTCGTCTACGTACCGCTTGTAGAAATTTGGATTTATGGGAGAACTAAGCAGGGCTTTCTCCTCAAAGTCTTCCACGAATATGTCGGCGACAATGGGAGATACAGGTGAGCCCATCGCCACACCATCTACTTGCTTGTAGAACTCCTCTTTCCACAATAGGTAGCCAGATGTAAGGCAGTGTCTGAGTAATACTGCATATTCTACGGGCATGTTGTTTTTTTTACTTTATCATAACATATTGCATTTCGGTGTGGGGTGGAGCTACAAAGACCAAATTTCTTAACTTGGAAAGAGCCCAACGAACCCTTATTAAGGTCATGTATTTTAAAAAAAGACGTTTTTCCACTGAACAACTGTATAGAATAAGTAGTTTACTCTCAGTTAGACAATTATATGTTACTATGACAATCCTCAAAAGCACACAAATCCCTGTCCTTTGACCCATGCATCTTGAAAAAGCGGCGAAAAGATATTGTGGTTAAGCCTTCTGGTACCAAAACAGTTTTTGCTAGTAGGCAATTTAGCTCATGTTCTGCATTCCTATACAATAAAATAAATAGAGAAATGAACATATACAACAAAACGTACAGGGAGTGTAAAAACCTGATACTTAAGTGGCTGCAGTCGAAAACTTATGAAGAAAAAGAATTTCTGCTGTACCGCATTTCATAATTCACTTCTATAAACAATATAATTTAACAAAATGATTTTTCATTACACACACACACACACACACACACACACACACACACACACACACACACACACACTCACACATGCGCGCGCGCTCGTACGCACGCATGCACACATACACACTTTTGTAATTTTTGTAAATTTTGGTTGTTAAAGTCGAGTAATTTGTTTTTGTTATTTTTGGTTTTTTAAATTAAAAAATGTATGTTTAGATAAGGAAGAGCGGGATTTCCAAACACAGGCATTACTTGCTTAAATGGAGATCCCAGTCAACTATGTCATTCATTTAATTTTTGTGAAGAAAAATAAATTATTTTATTTATTTATTATTATTTATTTTTTTTTTCCAGCCTTCTAGTTACAATTGAGATGCAGTCTTCAACAGGTAAGCATGTAAACAATGACTGCACATCAAAACTGACCATAGTTTCATTGTCTGCCAGATGTAGGTCTTTAATCTCGCTGACAAAATGGTAGGAATCCTTTATGTGTGCTCTTGTATGTCCCCTGAGCGGTGAGAGTATTTTCGCTAAGTGTTGAGCCAATCTGTAAGTTGGTGAATCGATTTGGCTAACTATGGGACGTAATGGAGCATTGGGCTTGTGCATTTTTGGTAACCCATAAAATTTTGGTGATTTGGCGCACGTAGGTATTATCCATTCCGTAAAAACTAGTATTATTTCAATGTGTAGTGTTCGCGTAAATATAAGAAACCACAACATAATATTATTAGCAACAATAGTGGCAACGTACTAGACTTAGTGTTTAGTAACATAAACATAGACGTTACCCGTTCTCAAATTTATCTTGTATCTGAGGATAAATACCATCCTTCTTTACTGCTCGACGCATCTGATCTGTTAATACCCTGCTTAAAAATAAAACCTGATCAAAATTAAACTTTAACCTAGTTGATTACGATAAAATAAATAAAACCGTCTCAGAAGTTAGCTGGTCTTCCTTGTTAACTGGCAACTCAATTGATGTCGTAGTTCAAAATTTTTATTCCCAGCGACACCTAATAATTGATAAATTTGTACCTACTTGTATATCCCGTTCATGTAATTACCCTGTTTGGTATTCTAAATCACTAAGGTATATTATTCGAGAAAATCTCTTAAAACACAAACATTGGAAAAATATAAAAATCCCCTTGATTATGTCGAATTTTGCATACTACGTACTAGACAAAAGAAATTACAAAAACAGTGCCACGAGCGTTACTTAGATAGAATGCAAAGCCTTCTAAAAAAGATCCTAAGATATTATGGTCTTATTTAAAATCTATACGTAATAGCAACTCTACATACCCTAATACATTAAAATTAGGAAATGAATCATACACAAATGAAACGAACGTGTGTGCGGGATTTAATAAATTCTTTGAAAGTGTTTTTCAAAAACCTTCTTCTTCTTACGATTATTCCCATATTCCAAACGTAGAATCAAACGATATATTACATAATATATACTTTAGTACTAAAAATGTTTTTCGTATTCTACATACAATTAAAACCAATACAGGGCCTGGTAGCGATGGCATACTTCCCTATTTATACATAAATGTGCAAAACACTTGGCCAAGCCTCTCTCAATAATCTTTAATATGTCTGTTAACACCTATGGAACATTTCCTAGTAAGTGGAAAGAAGCTCTAATAATACCTATACATAAGAGTGGACCAAAAAACAGAATTGAGCACTACCGCCCAATCTCCATATTAAACACATTTGGAAAGGTTTTTGAAAAACTTATCTTTATACACATCAGTCCCATAATCTTAAAATCATTATCAACTGAACGACATGGTTTTATAAATAAAAGATCAACTGTAACAAATTTAGCTATTTTAACCAATTACATATATATGAGCATGGACGACAGGCAGCAGGTTGATGTAATATACACGGACTTTGAAAAAGCATTTGCCTGTGTTGATCATGCCATCCTTTTACGTAAACTTTACAGTTTGGGTATTCATGGTGATTACACCATGGAGATGGGTAACTTCATACATAAGTTGTAACATACGCACACGCACACGCACACGCCACACACACACACACACACACACACACACACACACACACACGGTTACACGCATGCACACTTAAACACACACGCACGCTTAATTATTAGTTGATAAAAATTGTGTAATCTCTATTGGCCTTACTATATGATAATATGTATTTTAAACATGATAAAAACGCTGTATATATATATATATATATATATATATATATATATATATATATATATATATATATATATATATATATATATATATATATATATATATATAATAAAAAAAATAAAGCTAAAATTATTTATACCAAAAATATGTTAAATTTACTAAGTTGAAATTAAAAATTGTCCTAAATGAAATATTTTTTAAAATGAAAACTTTCGTCGGTTGATCGCCGAAAATCCTCGAATTTTAAAATTACTAAGCGACATTAACTTCATCATAGGAGCATGAAAATAGGGCAAATCGACGCAGAAAAATCTGATTCCAATGATATATATATAACTCAATATCGACTAAAGTGTCGCTTGGTCATTTTTTCCTTTCCAGTGTCGAA
The DNA here is from genome assembly GCA_907164705.1 of Parnassius apollo. Classification (NCBI taxonomy): domain Eukaryota; kingdom Metazoa; phylum Arthropoda; class Insecta; order Lepidoptera; family Papilionidae; genus Parnassius; species Parnassius apollo. The sequence continues at coordinate 6,970,561 of CAJQZP010000975.1, forward strand.
TATTTATTTTATTTTATGGTGACTAGGTGAGATACCGTGATTCACTTACTGCTGAGACTGTGTTCGTATTTCAAAAGTAAGGGAGCAATGGAAACAAACGCAGTAGGATAAATTAAAGTTGAGATTAGAACAGAACTGAAAAGATTAGAATGGAACAGAACGGAATAGAATAGAATAGGATGGAATAGAATAGAATGTAGTGGAATAGAATAGATTGGAATACTGTGGAATAGATTGCAATAGGATATAAAAGAATATTAAAGAATAGAATAGAATGAAATAGAGTGGGATGAATTGGAATGGAAAGTATTAAAGTATGGTATAGATTTTTTTTAATAAAAATTATGCATTACTTTAGTCCTATTCCTAAGGTATTCAAACTCTTATTTTTGGCAGTCTACAAGAATTTATTTTTTGCAACAACATCAAATATTAATTAAATAATATTTCTTTCTTATGTTCAAACTCTTATTTTTGGCAGTCTAAAAGAATTTATTTTTTGCAACATCATCAAATATTAATCAAATTATACGTAGGCATTATTCCATATCGCACCTCTTACAATTCACACTTCAATCCGTAGCTGTCAAGCTCCTCATGACAAGTATACTAACAGACAGAGGTTCCTGTGAATCGACAAAATTTGACAGGTGCCCTTTCTACCCGCTACAATCCAATAAGTCCGGTTGACAAATAACATAAAAGACAAGCTAATCCAATTGGATGTAAAAGGGATTGAAAACAATGTTAATAATCGTTAAGTTGAACAGAAAGATAATTTTGTAAGTATAATCTCTAATTGTTTGTTTATGTTCTTTTTAAATTTCTTAGTCTTGTTTCAAACACTCAAAGGAATTACAATTTTTGATTTCTAGGTGGTTAGACTTTTTGAATGTGTAGTGATGATGTAAGAATATCCACTACCCATATCGTCACGTAAGGGGCAACCAAAGGAACCAAACAACCCTGAAGATAGGCAGCAGCATCTTCCTTATAACAACTTTTAAAAAAATACGGTTGCAATCAGCCTACCAAGCACAACAAATATGACAAAAGCTTCCCCTATCTTTATTTATTTATCAGTGGACATTTCAAAGGCTGTTACGGTAATGGGCTTTTTTGTTTAGGAGTCCGTCTGAGTTTTAACACCTTCATATTTATTTATTTATTTCAAAACCATAAACAGGTATTGTAATAGTTATATTATTATACTAAACATGTTGCCCAAGCATGTTCCCACTTCGTCCCGTGGGTGTCGTAAGAGGCAACGATGGAAAGTCATAAGAAGATATCATGTCTTTCAATATGTGGATGTATACCGCTCAAACACTTAGACCGAAGATGGGGAGCAGCGTCAAACTTTTTGGTTTTGCGAATGGCCATTTGCCCGTCAAGCGTTTAAGCAACTCCAGTCTACATCTAAAGAGGGCTTTTACGTCATTATTATGAATTTAAAAAATATATTAATAACAATACACAACACTTTAAATTATTTTAGCCACTAATCGTCAATTCCACGGCTGTATTCGTTTTGAAATGTATGATAACTAGTACAACTACAGGCTATGAGGTGGTAAAACATTCGTGGTCTTATTTGTTTGAAATGAGTTGCTTGTGTCCACAGGCTGTAATGGTCACTTACTGTTAGGTGAGCTGTGAGCTCATATATCATTCTCATAATATACATAAGGAATAAAATATTAAAAAAGGGACCGGACTCTAATCCTTGGTTGAATATAGAACACATAAAATTTGCCATTTTTGTAACGCAAAACAGGAGGGTAGGCAAACGCAGTTTCAATTATTTTCTGTTGTTTTTAGGTAGACACCGTGTGGAGGCGATGTAAGAATACCCCACATCATCCCGTAGACCTCGTAAGAGGCGACAGAGGAAACAAATTAGGAGATGGCAGCAGTCACTTTCTAATAATGACTAAAAACAAAAACCACGGATTGCAGCTCACTTGCCAAGCGTGGCAAGTATGTCAAATATCCTCTGTATGTATCTATATTCGTATATGGGGGAGGCCTATTTCCAGCAGTGGACTATAATAGGCTGTAACAGTAACGTTTTTTTAGGAAGAATCTGATGCCAATCTTGTTCCATTTCCCTCGCACCTCTTACGACACTCACGTGTTCATGGATTTTACACTAGATGGCGCCACTGCACGGCACCATGCCTCGGTGTCTCAGTATTACCGCAGTAGTGTAGCTAATAAAAATAATATTTATTTGCAATGTTCTAATAATTTCCATTTATGTCGTAAGTACTGTATACGATGCGCCGGGTACTGTATATGTTCGCGGATGCGCCTGTGGATTGTTTCTACACCACCATGCGTAAACGATGTACATTCCTGGTGCGCAGGGTGCGGGCCAGTTCCAATGGTATCATGAGGGCATTTTCTGACAGGTTTGAGGTCAATACCTGAACCATTGTCATATGGTGCACGTGCTGGCTAATCGGGCCTGTCTTATATATAGTTTTAAAATTAGGTAAATAGTTTTAGGTTTTACGAAAACTAGTTTTAAGATTTGTATTACTACTAACATCTATGATCCTTGTGGTCGAAATAAACGACTTTTTTTTAACGAATTACTCGACAACGCCCGTTCTTGTAGCGGAAGTGGTGACAACGGCGACATAAGGTATTCGCCTGAGTGCGTGTTTGCGTGCGTGTGTGTGTCTGTGTATGTGAATCTGTGTGTATGTGTGTGTGTGTTGTGTGTGTGTGTGTGTGTGTGTGTATGTGTGTGTGTGTGTGTGTGTGTGTGTATGTGTGTGTTTGTGCGCGTGTGTGTGCGGCAGTGTGCATGTGTGAGTGTGTGTATGCGTTTGTGCGTGTGCGCATGTGTGCATGCTTGCACGCGCGCTTGCGTGTTTGTGTGTTTGTGTGTGTGTGTGTGTGTGTGTGTGTGTGTGTGTGTGTGTGTGTGTGTATGTATTGTGTGTGTGTGTGTGTGTGTGTGTGTGTGTGTGTCTGTGTGTGTGTGTTTACCATAAATCAGTTAACATGTTTTCTACATCTTCCTAATCAAGATTTTAAGGACGCGTTTACAAAATTGATAGGTTTAGAATCGGACTATTACATAAGATATTATCATGAGACCTTACTTCCGGTCTTGATGGAGTGACCTCAAAATGTAATTCGGGATTACTAGTGGAACTCTACTAGTAACTGGGTGTGCTGAGTTTGGGCTAGTTTTGTTAGTTATGATGAGTCCTTACCTCCGGACTTGCTGAAGTGACCTGAAGGTGTACTTCGGTAACTAACACTGTAACACCTGGACTAGTAGAACTAGGTATGTCGAGTTTGGGTTTGTTTTGTTAGTTATTATGAAACCGTCACAAAACAAAAGTTCTTTTCACTTTGTCTCTAGTACCAATAGGTATCCAAGCTGATATTCGGAAAAATGAATAACCTCGTAGTAACATCTTTAGTATCGATATCCACTTACCAGCCACACTGTTTTTCGCTGTAACCAACTGTCCTTTATATGAGCCTCACTCGCCCTCACGCGGTACCCACTTTACTGCACTCCAGTGCACCCACCACAACCTCTGCCACCTACGCCTCCACATCTACCACCGCACCCCTCTCTAACCCTTCGTTCTCAAACTCCGCTACCTCCGTCTCCATCATAAACCCTGCTCCATCCGCCTCAACAATAAACACCGCTCCCTCCGCCGCCACCACCACGTGCCGTCACTATTCTTCCGCATCCAACACAATTCCCCGTTTCCACTATCTCCGACTTCACCACGAATTCATCTTCTCCGCCTTCACCACATACTACGCTGCATTCACCTCCACCTCCACATCACCATTCTCTGCCTCCGTTTTCTGGGCGCACACACACATACACACAGACACACGCACACATACACACACACACACACACACATACACACACAAACACGCACTCAGACGAACACACACGCACGCACACACACCCGCACGCTCGCACACGCACGCGCATACACACACACAAACACACACATACAGACACACACACACACACAGATACACACAAACACAGACCACAAACACACACACATAAAAACACACGCGCGCGCACACATACATACACGTGCGCGCGCGCACACATACACATACGCGCGCGCGCTAGCACACACACACACACACCCGCACATACAATCGCACACAGGCGCGCGCACGAACGAACACACATACACGCACAAGCACATACACAAACACTAACACACACACACACACACACACACACACACGTACTAAAAAACCACAACAGTGCACACACGCACACATACACACACACACACGCGCACGCACATGCGTTCACACGAACACACATGAACGCACATACACCCTCACGCACGCGCACACACAAACTCGCATAAAAACACACACAATCACACACAAACACACACGCGCGAACTAAATGGCACCCCCCACCCT
>CAJQZP010000975.1:6980000-6992500 GCA_907164705.1 Parnassius apollo
AGTTATTGGAACCGGCCCGTACCCTGCGCACCAGGGATGTGCATCGTTTACGCATGGTGGTCTAGAAACAATCCACACGCGCATCCGCGAACATACCCGGCGCATTACAATAACGAGGTAGACCAAACAGCACCCTGAATGCATTACATAACACGCATTTAATCTGTAGCTTGTACCGCCAAAGATACGAAACGGCAACGTCGCGGCTGTATTTAGCCAATACGATCGTTTATCTTATCGTTTGCTGAGCTCTGATTGGCTCATTTAAATCGGATCAACATTTTCCGTAACCATCGCAAGGTGGATTTGTATATCGGATCAACTTCGGCCATTGCTAGCAAACAGTCTCGTGAGTGCAGATGTTGATCCGGTCGGAGCCACATTAGTTACCAGAGATGCATATTGGATCAACAAAAGGCGCCGGATCAACATGCGTTTTCGGATCAACAAAGTGCTCGCGTGAAGTCGCGTCTGATCAACATTTACCGTAAAGAGATCTCTATATATATATACTATATTTGTCTTAGTACTACATGTTTTGCAACTTTGTTCAGCTGTTCGTCGCCAGTGGACTTTTACGCCTCGTATGAAAAATGTATCAAACACCGTCTATCGTAATATATCACTTAATGCTCTTCTGGTAATAAAACCTGGGTGCGGCTATGTTTGTGGATGAATTCTGAATTCCTGAAGTTTTATGAGCGAGAAAAACGAATACGTTTTCTTTAAGTAATGTTGGTATTAATATATGTAACTGGTTAATCCGTTTTAATTAAAGTAAAAATAAATAAATCGTGAAAATTTTTTCACAACCGCATGCGACACCCACGGGATTTGAAATATTCTCTTACACTGCCAATATTATATTCTATTACAAAATATTAACTATCTGTTATGTCTTGCCATAATATTGGCCGATTTTCCAATCGTCAGTAAAAAGTTATTCAAATATTTATTTATGTTCTGTCTGAAAGTAAAAGACAAACTATTGATTAACCTTACTAATCGCGTATAACTGTATATTTTAATTGAGTGGTACTTCATTCTATGAATAAATTTTATCTGACGATAACAAATCAGCTCTAAATGTTTATAGGAGGCATAAAATTATCAATATCGTCCACAATAGTAAAAGTGTTATAGAAATTAAACTATTATTTTTATTTACAACGCGGATTAATTTACCTCTGATCGCGGCGCAAACTTTGGCAAAGTTGCAGACAATTTATGCAAGACTGTCTGCAGACATTCGATTAGGTGAAGCAATAAACTGACGGCAAACGGAATATTCGTGTAATTTATCTGCCTAAACAAATAAAGACATCATTTTTTATTTAAGTATTTTCATTATGTATAGGAAAAACGATAATCATTCAGTGTAAGTCAACTTTGAAGCAGACATAAAACGTATAATAACATAAAATGCGTAAGCGCCAAAAATTATATTTCGTAATTAACTTTGAACAAAATCAAAAATCGACTTAAAAAAATTAAAATCAATAAAATAATTTTTAAATTGCTTGTGAAGTTACAGCCTATATACGTTTCACTGCTGGGCACAGGCCTCCTCTCATTTCTGAGAGAGTTTTAAGGCAAGGAAATGTCCGCCGTGATGCCTCAATGCGTGTTGGCGAACTGAATATATCTTCGAAATATTTTTTTCTTATTTTTCAGACATGCAGGTTTCTTCAAGTTGATTTCCTTCACTGTCAAGCACGCGGTTAATCAGCACTTAAAATTACCTACATTTAAGAATTTCATTGGTGCCGGCATGGATCGAACCCGGGTTAATCGCGTACTGTGAAATTTACAACGAGCGCTTAACCCCTGAGTTACCACGGCTCTTCTGTTTCTACAGACTTAACTTTAATTTTTGATAAGGAAAAAACAAAATAGTAGAAAAACCAAAGAGGAATGCCCACTCTTCATAGACATTTCGGCCATGGGTGCCCACATATAAAAGCATATAGATATGATAATATACAATTAAAGGAATGAAATGGTTAAGAAATTGGTTTAAAAAAAGTCGGGAATTTTAAGATATAAAAGTTTTTATTTTCACAAATACAGTTTTTTAACAACTAATTTTACCGATGTTATCGCATTTAATTTCTTTGATTTTTAATTCCCGACTTTCGGGTGCTTTCCAGCACACATGGTCATGGGGGATTGAGGTGACTGGTGTACCGAAATCAGTGTTAACTTGGAGTAACTTCAGCTTTTTAGTAACCATTTATGGTCCGATCTACGCAGAATGAACTTACTGTCCTGAAGTCTTGCATGGTATGCTTGGGTTTAGTTTTAATTTTATTAATTACAGTGTCCCAAGGACCCCTTCTTCTCTTAATTAAATGTTTGAATATGGGTGCAATACATTACCGACTTCAGATTGCAACGAGGATGAATTAGATGATTCAGATGGTTCCCGTTCTGCAGTTGAATGTGATGCTGCTCTATCAAACCTTCGCCAACAATTATGACACACACGAGATGACGATGGCAACTGAAATAATATTAAATAAAAAAGTGAAAAAGTGAACTAAATAAAAATAAAATAGATTTGTTTCCTTTAAACTCAAATACATATAAAATATTTACTACTTAAATGGTAGTTACTGATTCTACATTCTGGAGGTACATAGTAATTGTATTCACAAAAAAACATACCCGCAATGTTGATGGAACTGTGAGTTGATTGGAATAGTTACAACCAGGAAAAAACATTGATTTTGTGTGAGTGGTGGTCTTACAAAATTAGGCAGCAGTATATTGTACGATGTATGATCTAAGCTTTGTTGTTCTAGGTTCAATATATTACTCACTTTAGATTGCAACGAGGACGGACTAGATGATTCAGATGGTTCCCGTTCTAAAGTTTAACGTGATGCTGCTTTATCAGTCCTTTGCCAGCAATCATGACACGCGATGACGATGGCAACTGAAATAATATTAAATAAAAAAATAAGACAAAGTGAACAAAATAAAATAGATTTGTTTACTTTAAACTCAAATATAGGTAAATGTTACTTAAAACTTAATGCCCTATATTTTTAATAATTAAGGACTGACTGCCTACCAGTAGTACAAAAACAATTAAAAATCGACTTTCTCATTTCTTGGTATTTAATAAAAATTGTCCATTTTGTAACTATCTGGTGTTAGCTAGCTAATCATATCGCCATGTTATAAATAAGCTATTATGTTTGTCAGATATAGCTTGTGCATATGTTAAAAAATAAAACAACTTCATCATTTCATTCATTCATCACTATCAAATATCAGCACTAGAATTATTAAATTAAAACTGTTAAATACTTACTTTTAACTGTTGTCACACTATAATGTGATCGACAATCTCACTACATATGAGTTCTTGAGAATTTATTTGAAAAATAACAAACAAAATAACACAATTGCGACTATTTAGTTGTGAATTCTCTAGTATCTTTTTACTTGTTGAATTGTGATTTCATTTTCATTCCCAATTCGCATGACATATTTCCTAGCTGTCAGATTTGATGTTGCCACATAACTAACATAAATACACAGTTTAATCTGTGCATAAATACAATGAAACGATATCGATTTTTATTCGATTAGTAATTTAATAAAAAAAGTAATATATGAGGCGCTTTAAGTTCTACACGCTTTTTAAAATATATTTTCTTTTATTTATTTAAATTCTTTTTTCAATGTATTTTTAAGAACAGTTAAAATGTGGATTAGCGTATTATCATGCTCTAAACAGTTCATGGTGAATCAGCTAAAAATTCACTTCTTTAATTATCATAACATGATTCCATTTTAAATGTATTGTTAAAACAGATAACAATTACTGTTAAATTGTGCAGCAGCATTTTGTTATACTCTAAAGAATTCATAGTAAATCAGCTAGTAATTCGCTTTTTTAATTATCATAACATCATAATATCGTTTCGATTATTATTCGATTAATAATTCCATAAAAAAGAGAATAATCTTGGAGGTGCTTCTGCTCGCTTTTTTAAAATGTATTTTCCTTTATTTATTTAAATTCTATTTTAAGTGTATTTTTAAACAATAACAATAAAATAGTAGTAAACCACAGCACTACTCTCCATCCTAATGACGACACTGTCGCGACTGGACGACAACGGCGTAGCTGACCTTCCTTTTTGAAACATTCTTAGAATGTTGTGTATCGATTTCAAAATCGATCTAACCGAAATATACAGACATCGATTCATAATATTTTATGTGTCGGGGAAGGCGTAGGCCAAGTGACGCACAGAAGAAAAGTATTACACTCTTATGACAATGGGGATTTGATATGATGCTGATACTGCTAGATGATTTTGAGACTGAGAAAGAAAATGGCACAACACAAAATGAAAAATTGCTCTTCACACCCTAAGTAAAAAGAACATTAATTGTAATTTTGTATTATTATTAAAAAAAGGTACATAATTATTCATTAATCAACAATTATATATAATTATTCGCACTAGGTAAATCAGCCTTATAATACTAAAATCTTGGTCATGGAATAAATAAACATATTTGTTCACCAATCAATCAAAAAACACCATTGAGCTGAATTTTTGATAGCTTTCAAGAAATCTATGCCACCCGCGTTTGACACTAGCGGTCAACCATAGACGACTTTGGCGTGCAGGACATATTATTTGCTTAGATAAAAATCCATTTTTATTAGTTCAATGTTTCTTAGTACTTGTGGCTCTAGAAGACTTGTTTTTTATACTCACATGTTGCTGGGTTATTCCTATTTTGAGGAGTGTAGAATTAAAATACCTATAATAATTTTCCTATAGCAACTATAGACGTCGTTGGCGCTCAGGGCCCGCAGGTGTTGGTCAAGTATAGGCGACTTTGGCGCTCAAAAAGGTTAAAGGATTCATGTTAAATCAGCTGGAAACTAACTTGTTTCGTTATCATAACATGATTCTATTTTAAATGTATTGTTATAAACAGATAAGAATAACTTAACCGATCTTCTTTAAAAACAGATAAGAATAACAGTTCTTATCTGTTTTCAAAGAAGATCGGTTAAGATTAACAGTTAAATTGTGCCGTAGCATTTGTTACTCTCTAAAGAATTCATTGGAAATCAGCTAGTAATTCGCTTGTTTAATTATCGTAACATCATAATTATTTAAAAATTATATTAGCACTGTAATGATGACACCGTAAATAATCGATCGGAAAAGAGAATCGATTTTTTAAATGTGTTTTGTGATTGGCAACACTTTTTTATTCACAAACTAATGACATAGAAAAAACTAGAAGCTAAAGGTAAAAACCAGGTAAAGACTTAGAAAACCCCTTATTAATTTTTTTTTTAATTATATTTTTTAAAAAAAGAAGAAAAAAACTTTTATTTTAAAATATACAAAAAATTAATTAGATTTAAAAAAAAAAGCGAAAAACCAATGATTTACCTAATTTTTATTATTATGTTTCCGGTACTTTTAATTTGTGCAAAAATATTCCCATTGTTTGAGGATAAATGAATACCGCGATTAATAACCATAAATAAAGATATAATTTTTTAACAAATTCACATTGTTGGACGTTCCATGGCCGAAAATGGGCGTCCCCCTTTATAGCCAGACAAAATTTATAATTACTTACTGATGTTAAATAATGACATTATTAATCTTTATCCTAAATATCATTTTATCGTTATAGTACGTTATAGTTAGGAATAATTGCATATTAGAAGTAGAGTAATTTATTAAGTGTAAAATTAAGGCGTCAAATTTTGTTTATAAATGCGTCCATAAATTATTATCTTAAATGGATTCATTTAAAATAAAAATCTTTTATTCCTACATTGCATCTAAGCCCTCGAGATAACACGAATGAGGCGTTCCCTTCTAAGTTATTACGACACTTTGGAATAAGTGTGCATTTAATTTTAACTCCCCCTGAACGTCGACCCCGCAAGAGCAATCATTATAACTAGAAAGGTAACATTTCTGTACGCGTTTTTTATGTTGCCTTTGGCGTCTGTGATATTTATTAATTTAAATTTCGGTTTACTGTTTCATATGAATAATTTTATAAAAAATTAAGTTATTGGCCAACTAACAGTCTTGCTACCGGTAAGTGGCAATAAATAAATAGCGGGCTCATACATATCCAAAAATAGTGAATTGCGGAGATTTATAGCCATATTTAACAAAATGAAATAGATCAACATTTATTTTTTATTCATTTATAATATGGCTTAACGGCACACTATTTTAACGGCTCCGTGTCGTAGTCGCTGAATACTGAGCTGCAGTACTGAGGGGTGCGGGTTTGAATCCTACGTATAACGATATTTGTAGGACCTACAAATAATTGTTGTGTGTCTGTACGTATTACCTGTCTCTTCAACACACAAAGAAACCCAGTGTAGAGTTTTTTTTAAATAAAGTAAAAATACTTTTGTTAAAAACGGAAGTGGTAAAATAAATGATACTGACAAAGGTCGTGTACTGTGATGGACTTTAAGGGTCTGGGGAAGAAAGAGAAGAAGTAGCAAATAAATGAAGATGCTGTGAGTATTTTTTGTTAAATACTATAATATACGTAGGCATATATGCTAAGGTACAAGATTGATCAAAAAGTAGCAACATGGTTCTTTACTGCTAACCATAGTACAGAACTCGTATTTTATTTTTTTACTTCTGGTGCTTGACTACTTTTCTACTCGATATTAGGTTTGGTTGCAGCTGTCAAATTCACGATTTCTAAGAAATTTCTAATAAAGATATCTGCACTGCAACCAGAGCTGTTATAATATTGAAGATAAGAACAATACTACCAACATCTATATTGAGGATGAGATAGCAATAATATGACTCCTAGAAGTTTGCAGAACTGAATCACATTGAAGAAAATTGCTCTGACACTACTTGCTAGCCAGTATATGACTGACTGTTACCTGGCAAGCAGTAATAGATCGGATAGGTTTTGTAACTATTTGGCAGAAATCTATGTTACAAGTACGCATTCTTTATGTTCGTTTTTTTATATAATAAAAGGACAAGCTATTACACAGTCCACCCGATGGTAAGTGGATGCTGTACCCCATACACGTCTATTTTTATCCTAGATTGTCAATCAAAATGCAGATGCTTTGTAACCCGTGAGGACCTATGAGGATGAACATAATATGAAGTTTAAAACTTATATGAGAATTAGAGGATAAAGACTAAAATACTTTACTACTTACATTGAAATTGCAATTTTCGTGGACGTGGTAGACGCTACGTTGCAGCTATATTATGGTTCTTGCACGAATTGGTTGTCTCAACTGGGGTTGTACCACGCTTTCACAGAATACCAGCGTAAAATAGCAGCTTTTTGTTGCTGTGTTTCGTATGGTGGGTGTAGAAAACCGGAGACCTTTTTTATTGGAAACGGGGCATTCCATCTTAGCTTTCAGAGGTTACAACACATCTGCATTTTGATTCTAACTGAAGATAAATGTTGATGTCTATGAGTCACAGCATTCACTTACCATCACATGGCCTGTGTGCTCGTTTGTCACCCTTATTATATTACAAAATATAAATAAAGCACTATTAGATTTTAGTTTTCTATTTAAAACGAGCAAGGCTTGCAGTAATCAAAGTTCAAAAGAAGAATTATTTGTTATATATATATATATATATATATATATAATCATCCTTTCACGGTAAATGTTGATCCAGTGAGAAGTTAGAACAATTGTTGATCCACCTATTTGACGTGTTTGCTCAGCTCCTCGTCGCCCAAACTGATATACTTTGATCCATTCTTGATGCTCGTGTGACGTCCGTGGATCTGCACTAACAGGATTTCAATATACTCGTCAGCGATTTGACCAACATTTGTTGATCTATCAACGGTCGAAAAAATCATACAGAATATGAGTTTTTAGATCCAGAGTATATTTAATTTATATGCGACATTTACTTAGACTAAGTGGATCCGGAGCCATAATTGACGCACTCGAACACGAAGCGGCAACGTCGCGTTCTGTGTGTGACAGAGAACCCAGTGGGCTACTTCGATATAGTAATAAGGTAAGAAAATACGTTATCTGCTGATTTTGTGGATCAAACTTTGGCAGGTTTTATTGTAGAAAGACGTTTGTTCGAGTTTTTGTTATCGTGTGAGTGAATTTGTGTTATTTTATTCATTTGTCATAGATAAATTAGAATTTGATGGATAGTACTTTATTACAAATTAATTTGTCACTCGATGTGTGTGTGTGTGTGTGTGTGTGTGTGTGTGTGTGTGTGTGTGTGTGTTTTATGCGAGTTTGTGTGTGCGCCTGCGTGTGGGTGTATGTGCGTTCATGTATGTTCATGTGAACGCATATGCGTGCGCATGTGCGTGAGTGTATGTGTGCGTGTGTGCACTGTTGTGTTTTTAGTACGTGTGTGTGTGTGTTAGTTTTTTTTGGTACGTGTGTGTGTGTCAGTATGTGTGCGCGCGTGCGCGTGCGCGTATGTGTGTGTGAGTGCGTGTGTTAACTGTTGTTCTTGTGTGTGTGTGTGCGGTTGTGCGTGTGTTTGCTTTTGTGTGTGGGTAGGAGTGTGTGAGTGTGTGCGTGCGTGTGTCCACTATTGTTTTGTGTTTGTGTGTGTGTGTGTGTGTGTGTGTGTGTGTATGTGCTTGTGCGTGTATGTGTGTCCGTTTGTGCGCGCGCGTGTGTGTGAGTGTATGTGCGGGAGTGTGTGTGTGCGAGCGCACGCGTATATATATGTGTGCGCGCGCGCGTGTGTTTGTATGTGTGTGTGTGTGTGTGTGTGTGTGTGTGTGTGTATGTGTGTGTGTGTGTGTGTATGTTTAGGTGTGCATGTGTGTGTGTGTCTGTATGTATGTGAGTGCGCGAGAGCGGGCGTGTGTGTATGCGCGTGCGTGTGCGTGCGTTCGGGTGTGTGTGCGTGCGTGTGTTTCGTCTGAGCGCGTGTTTGTGTGTATGTGTGTGTGGGTATGTGTGTGTGTGCGCCAGAAAACGGATGCGGAGAATGGAGACGTGGTGGAGGCGGAGGTGAATGCAGCGTAGTATGTGGTGAAAGCGGAGGAGATGAATTTGTGGTGAAGTCGGAGATAGTGGAAACGGGGAATTGTGTTGGAGGCGGAAAGAATAGTGACGGCGCGTGGTGGTGGCGGCGGAGGGAGCGGAGTTTATTGTTGAGGCGGATGGAGCAGAGTTTATGGTGGAGGCGGAGGTAGCGGAGGTGGAGAACGAAGGCTTAGAGAGGGGTGCGGTGGTAGATGTGGAGGCGTATGTGGCAGAGGTGGTGGTGGGTGTACTAGAGTGCAGTAAAGTGGGTACCGCGTGAGGGCAAGTGAGGCTTATATAAAAGACAGTTGGTTACAGCGAAAAACAGTGTAGCTGGTAAGTGGATATCGATACTGCCCCTAAAGATGTTACTACGAGGTCATTCATTTTTCCGAATATCAGCTTGGATACCCATTGGTACTAGAGACAAAGTGAACAGAACTTTTGTTTTGTGACGGTTTCAACATAACTAACAAAACAAACCCAAACTCGGCATACCTAGTTCTACTAGTCCAGGTGTTAGTGTTAGTTACCGTGTAGTAATAGTAGTAGTAAGAGTATATAAAAGTACACACTCGGGCTTACACAATTTTATAATATCCTGATATGATTCAAAATTCTTACAATAGGTTTGATAAGATGGAATATCAGTAGATTTAATCTTACCTTCCTTTACTTTACTATTAAAATTTATTAACAACTTAGAATAGTCACTAAATATTTCATTGGCCTCTTTAAGTTTAGTATCTAAAACTTTTCCTTCACGTCTACTCGGTCCAATTTTAATTAAATATGTTCTCACTTCTTTTAATTTCTCATATAACTTTTCTAAAGAAATATTCATAACTTACCACCAATACGTAGAATAGAGTCAACGCAAAACTGGGCACAAGAGAACGCGGGGAGCTGAAGGTAGGGAAATTTGGAGTAGGGCAACGGAACCGAAGGGGCCAGCAGCTGGCCGACTTTATGGAGAAAGAGGGACTCTTTATGATGAACTCTTTCTTCCAGAAGCGGCCCCACAGGAAGTGGACCTGGTCGAGCCCCGACGGTTCGACAAAAAATGAGATTGACTTCATTATGACGACCAGACGCCAACTGTTCAGTGATGTCTCAGTGATCGCAAGGGTGAAAACTGGCAGCGATCACCGAATGGTTAGAGGCACACTGAACCTAAACGTTAAGTTGGAGAGGTCTCGTCTAATGAAGTCAACGCTCCGTCCCCCCTCGTGCTCTAATCCAGAATCCCGAAACCTTTCAGCTCGAGTTACGTAACCGCTTCCAGTGCCTAGAAGATTGCAATGCAGTGGACGATATGAACGACAAGCTCGTGGAAACTGTCCATGCGGTCGGAGCTAAGTTCTGCAAGACCCGCCGCAGAAGAACACAAAAACTCTCCGATCACACTCTTAATCTCATGGCTGTTAGACGGGAGATGAGGCTGCAATCGTCAACAGATTTGACAGCATACAGGCAACTGAACAGACAGATCTCCAAATGCATACGGCGAGACTTACGCAACTTTAATACTTCTCGTATTAAAGAAGCGATCGAGCGGAACCAGGGCTCCAAAGTCTTTGCCAGAGATCTGTCTGCCAGAAAGAGCCAACTGTCAAGGCTGAAGACTGAGTGTGGCAACATCGTTTCCGGGACACCTGAGATTTTGAGTGAGATTGAGAGGTTCTATGGGCAGCTGTACACATCATCGTTGGAGCCACACGCAAGTGTGAGTAACGATCCAAGAGCAAGTCTTATCCGACACTATTCCGATGATATCCCGGACGTCAGTCTAAGCGAGATTAGAATGGCTCTCCAGCACCTTGAAAACGGCAGGGCCCCAGGCGAGGATGGAATTACAGCGGAGCTTCTGAAAGCGGGTGGAACACCGGTACTTGAAGTCCTTCAGAAGCTCTTCAATTCCGTCCTCCATGGTGGCACTACTCCAGAGGCGTGGAGCAGAAGTGCGGTGGTCTTGTTCTTTAAGAAAGGCGACAACGCTCTCTTAAAGAACTACAGACCGATTTCCCTTCTGAGCCGCGTCTACGTGCTGTTTTCGAGAGTCATTACGAATCGTCTCGCACGAAGACTTGACGACTTCCAGCCTCCCGAACAAGCCGGTTTCCGAAAAGGCTTCAGTACCATAGACCACATACATACCCTGCGGCAGATTGTACAGAAGACTGAAGAGTACAATCTGCCACTTTGCCTGGCGTATGTGGACTATGAGAAAGCCTTTGATTCCGTCGAAATTTGGGCGGTGCTACAGTCCCTTCAGCGGTGCCAAGTTGACTGTCGGTATATCGAAGTGCTGAAGTGTTTGTACAGTAGGGCTACGATGGCTATCCGAGTACAGAACCAGAGCTCGAAACCTATCCAACTGCAGAGAGGTGTAAGACAGGGTGACGTTATATCCCCGAAACTCTTCACCGCTGCATTGGAAGACGTTTTCAAGCTACTGGACTGGAAAGGATACGGTATTGACATCAATGGCGAGTACATCACTCACCTTCGATTTGCCGACGATATAGTCCTTATGGCAGAATCGCTGGAGGACTTAAGCACTATGCTCAATGACCTCAATAGTGCCTCCCAACGGATAGGTCTTAAGATGAACATGGACAAAACAAAGATCATGTTCAATGTCCATGTCACACCTATGCCGGTAGTTGTTGGGAGCACTATGCTCGAAGTTGTTGACGAATACGTTTACCTGGGACAAATAGTCCGACTAGGTAAGTCCAACTTCGACCGAGAGGTCAATCGACGGATTCAACTCGGCTGGGCAGCGTTCGGGAAATTACGGCATATCTTTTCGTCAGGTATACCTCAATCTCTAAAAACTAGATTGTACAACCAGTGCGTGTTGCCAGTGATGACTTACGGATCTGAGACGTGGTCCTTCACTGCTGGCCGTATGAGGACGCTTAAGGTCGCTCAGCGAGCTATGGAGAGGGCTATGCTCGGAGTTTCTCTGCGTGATAGACTCAGAAATGAGGATATCCGCAGTAAAACCAGAGTGACCGACATAGCCCAACGGATTAGTAAGCTGAAGTGGCAATGGGCCGGCCATATAGCTCGAAGAACCGATAACCGATGGGGAAGAAAGGTTCTCGAGTGGCAGCCTCGTACCGGTAGGCGTAGTGTAGGGCGACCCCCCACTAGATGGAGTGACGACCTGGTAAGACATGCAGGAAGTCGATGGATGCAGGTGGCTCAGGACCGTGCTTTGTGGCATTACTTGGGGGAGGCCTATGCTCAGCAGTGGACTTGTGAAGGGCTGTAATGATGATGATGATAAATAATTTTACGAAATATTTAATAAAAATAAATAATAATAATACGGTTCAATGACGATTAAAGACAGTACAACGAATACATGATTTAATTTAAAATATAAAGTTCAGTAATATAGGCTAGAGTCCTAGATTTACGTCGTTGATTTATAAACACAATA
>CAJQZP010000975.1:6995000-7047500 GCA_907164705.1 Parnassius apollo
CATACAATGTAATTGTAATTTTAGGTATTTACCTATAAAATTGCCGTTTTTTATGAAATAAGTTAACGTAATTTTTTTCCATATATTTTATTTTGATTATTCAAATTAATCACCCATACAATCGATGCATCTTTGCCAGCGCAGTGGAAGTTATTTGATGCCGTTCTTGAAGAAATCAACTGGACGGGTAAAGAACGGAAGTCTGTTGGCGCAAGGTCTAGTCAGTACGGTCAATGACGGAGAGCTTCCTACCCCAGCTCTTGTAACTTGGAGACCGTCTGTTATACGGTATGAGGTCATACGGGGACGAGCGATTGACCGGAGCTGGTTGGAGACGTGCAAGCTTCTCCATCACTGTGTACAGTTCTTTACAGTTGACAGCCCTACAGTCAAAATTTTATTTTCTATGGAAACAATTTCCCATTATTCACTAATATTATTCACTTTCCTATTTTTTCAATAATTGGGTATATAATATATATAATATATATATATATATATATATATATATATATATATATATATATATATATATACGGATAAAGAAGGAAGATTCATTAATGACAATAGATCGTTTATTAGTTGCGAATTTCCCGCGCCTATTTCAATCATACCTGCAACTGCACATTCATTTAATGATAAATAATTTTCGCTACAATCATCGTTTACTATTACAAATTGTTGGTTACATAATTGGCATTTAAACGTAAATTTTGACTCTAAACCTTTTGTATTTCTCCGATAAGTTGTAATTCGGTGAAGCTGCAACCTAATGGACCATGATTTGAAATTTTTATTAATTCCGAAAAGAAGTGGCTGACGTCAATTATCATTCTTCTTATTATTTTTTCATTACTGTCTTTTTCAACCTCACAACATACTTGTAACTGCAAAAAAGAAAACAAAGTATAAGTAAGTAAATCAGTAATATAGTGTTATGTATGATGAAGGCTAAACAATACATACATACATAAACACTCACGCCTGTCACCCAGAGGGGTAGGCAGAGACTACAGACTTCCATTTGGCACGATCCTGACACACCTCTCTCGCCTCCTTCACATCCATACACCTCCGCATACATGCTCGTCGGTTAAGGGTACTCCTAATTTGGCCCGTTTTCAATAAATCGCCAATTTGGTCGATAAATTTTCGCCTAGGACGTCCCTTTCCGACTCTGCCATTCACTTCTGCAACATAAATTTTCTTTGTCACTCTTTCCTCATTCATTCTTTCCACATGACCAAACCACCGAAGCATTCCTTTCTTAATCCTGGTCACAACGTCATCTTGCAAACCACACTCTTCTCTTATTACACAATTTCTTACCCTGTCATTAAGATTCAGCCCTAACACACTCCTTAACAACCGCATTTCTACTGCGTTCATTCTACTCTCATGCTTCTTCTGCCACACCCAACTTTCACTACCATACGTTAAAGTAGGGACCAACACAGCATTGTGAATTGCCATACGTGCCTTTTTCGACACATTTTGACTCTTCACAATAGAGTGCAGGGCCCCATTCACTCTATTTCCCGCATTCACTCGTCGTTCTATATCCTTATCATATCTCCCATACCTACTAAATACGCAGCCCAAATATACAAACTCATCTACTTGCTCGATCAACTCCCCTTCTATTCTTATTTCACAAATCGTTTTACTTTCTTCTCTTTCAAAAACCATAACCTTCGTCTTACTTGCGTTCACTTTCATACCCCTTTCTTTTAATGATCTGTTCATTAATGTAACCATCATTTGCAACTCGGCCGCCGACGACGCAAGGATAACTTGATCATCGGCGTACAAAAGGCATTTGACGGTTAACTCACCCATTCTTAATCCGCATTCTTCAAATTTCAAATTTTGCAAACAACTGTCCATAAATAGGTTGAACAGCCACGGGGAAGCCACACAGCCCTGTCTGACACCTTTATGGATGTCAAACCAGTCCGAGTAGACCCCGTTGATCCTAACACAAGCACTAGAGTCCCTATAAAGGGACTCCAATGCCTGTATCAAGCCAGCGCTCAACCCAAATGAGTTCAGTGTTTGCCATAGCACATCCCTATTCACTCTGTCATAGGCCTTTTCCAAGTCCATGAACGCACAAAAAACCTTTTGGTTTTTGGCCAAAAACTTCTCCGCGATCATGCGCATGGAAAAGACTTGATCTGTACATCCCATTCCCTTTCTAAATCCCGCTTGCACATCCCAAATTTTGCCATCAGTTTCTTTCATGACCCTTTCAATCAGTACCTTTGAATACAGTTTTCCCACAATGCTAAGAAGGCTGATGCCACGGTAGTTTTTACAGTCCTGCTGCGACCCTTTTCCCTTATATACTGGGACTATCACGGCTTTGCACCAGTCTACCGGTACCCGCTTCAGTTCCCAGCATAAATTAAATAAGGTGTGCAGCAGGCCTGCCACCACTTCCTCTCCAGCCCTTAGCATTTCGAGTGAAACTCTATCATATCGGCAGCCTTACCTGCTTTCATGCTTTTCATTGCTTTCATTATTTCATCTATACTTATCTCGCTACCTCTTTCCTCTTCTTTCGGAATTTCTACTTCACTTAGTACACACGTTGTCTCCTCACTCAAAAACACGCTTTCAAAATATTCCTTCCATCTCTTTAAACTCAAAACTTCATCATTCAGAACATATCCATTCTCGTCTCTTATAGCATTCATCATAGGCTGTTTTGAATGTCCCCTGGCAGTTCTTACAAGTTTCCAGAACATTTTAATATTTGCCTGGAAATTATCCGATATTCTTCTATCATTCTTATCCGTTCTTTCTTGCTTTTTTCTTTCAACTACTTCTTTTACTCTCTTATTAAGATGTCTAAAGACTGCCTTTTTTCTTTCATTATTCGTACCGCTAGAGTTACCAGCCTTTGTTGCTAGTAAATCTAGCCATGCTCTCTTCTTTGCTTCAACTTCCATACGTACCTCATCATCCCACCATAACGTATTATTTTTCCTTTCATTCTTTCTCTTACTAACACCACATACTTCGGTAGCTGCATCCACTAAACCTTTCTTTACATTTTGCCATACATTCTCCAAGTCTAACTCCTTCATACATAATTCATCCAAACCACTTATATTTTCTTTCAGTCTACATTTGAACTTGTTTTTCTCACCTTCATCTTGTAACCTTTCTGTTCTAATACGCTGTAACGCAGTGGTAGACACAGATGACCGATGGCGCCAACGCCTGAATAGACCATTAATTCGGCATAAAACCAAATAATGATCCGTTCCTACGTTAGAACCCCGGTAAACCCTTGTATCTACCACTGCGCCCCTCAATCTTTCATCCACAATTATTAAATCTATCATGCTTCTATCGTCACCTCTTTCCCAAGTATACATGTGAATCATCTTGTGGCGAAAGCAAGTGTTCGTCACAAAAAGATTCTTTTCCATACATACGGTGAGGAGACTTTCACCATTCTCATTTATACTTTCGTCACCAAACGTTCCCAATATCCTTTCATAACCAAGCCTCCTCACCCCAACTCTTCCATTAAAATCTCCTAGCATAACAACATTTTCATTTCCCTTACATTTCATTAATACCATCCTTACCATTTCCCAAAACTGCTCTCGGATATGAGTGGGCTTAGACATGTCTGGGGCGTAGACCCCTAGCACAAACAACTTCTTTAAGCCCACTTTCATTCGTATCCACAGCAGTCTTGGGCTTACACATTCATACTCTTTCACACATTGGTCCATTCTTTCTGAAAGGATGATACCTACTCCCTGGCATGCCCGCTCGATCTCGTCTACACCAGACCAGTATGCGATATACATGCCATGTGTAGTGACATCCTTCCCCTTCCTTTTCGTCTCATTTACACATAACACATCTATTCCTCTATCATTCATCATATCGCATACTTCATCCATTTTATCATTCATTGCCCCACATACATTCAACGTAGCCAGACGGGCCTCTGCAATCCACTTTTCGCCTCTCCGGGAGACAGAACGTGACGGGTGGCGAACCTCGTCGCCAGTTTTTCTCCCGGAGATTCTTCGCACCCCTGCCCCATTAAAGGGGCGCCGGGAACTCGGGGCCATTTCTATTATGTGGTTTCTCATGGTGCGGATAAAGGGTAGTATATTTTACGCCTCTACCACGGCGTGGAGCCGAGTCTGTGCTATTGGCTTGTCGCTCATTTAGCACCACCCGGGGGACACGTGTACGGTGGTCCTAGGAATAGGTGGTTAAAGCCTACGGACGCGAGCGACTTACCATCCAGGCTAAACAAATTTTCCTATAATAGACATAGATAAAGAAATTGCATAAAAAATTACTCAAATAAAAATGCAATAAACTTGTAAATTTTATAGGTAGTAACATATTAAAATAATAAGTTTTTTTAAGATATTTGTGTAAAACATAAAGGTTATATTATGTTCTGACTACGTTTTCATGCTTGCGCATATAAAACCGCGAAATTTCACTAGTTTTATTATCAAAATAATAATTGACAACCCTACCCTAAGTTTGCCTTGATTTTACCAACTCAAACTCGTTTTAGAAGATCGAAACATAGAGAGAAAGATAGGAGACTATTTTTTTTAATATGGTTCATCAAATCCGTAAAAATACTCACACAATAAAATTTTGAAGTGCAGGTGCTAAAATATCTGCGACCAACATTTACACAATTCTGACGTTCACAGACGTTTCACAACTTTTTGCCAGAACCAAAATTAAGCGCTGGCATGCGACAAAAATCGTACCATAAATAAAATAAAGTCTCTAGCTCCAGAGGAGAAGAGCCGTGGTTGCTCAGATGGTTAGCGCTCGCTGAAATTTTCACAGTGCGCGAGAAAACCGGGTTCGATCGCCGCCGGTACCAATGAAATTGTAATTGCAATTTTAAGTGTTGATTTACCACGTGCACAGCTGTGAAGGAAAACATTGTGATGAAACCTGTATGTCTGAGAAATAAGAAAAAAAAATTCGAAGACATGCGAAGTTCACCAACACGCACTGGGGCAGCGCAGTGGACAATTCCTTGCTCTAGGACCCTTTCAGAAATAAGCGGAGTCCTGTGCCCAGGAGTGGGAAGTTTATAGGCTATAACTTTAACTTTAACTCTAGCTCGAACAGCCTAATTATGAAATTATATTACCTACCTACAAATGATCGGTTCAGGCAAAGTAAAGCTAGGTAAGTCAAATTAGAGCATATTACAGCACAAGTGTGTACCTAATCACAATACCTTCTAAAGTATTTTGATTAGGTAAGTACACATTTGTGCACCATAATATCTACAAACCATAGAATCAAATAAACAAATCTTTCTTCTCTTCTTCTCTAATCTTCAACCACTTCAGTTGAACCAAGACAGGTATACTGTAATTCTATGGTTTCTTGATTCAAGTTGTTTACTGCCGTATTGTCATTATTCGCATTTAGCCTGAAATAAAGAAAAATTATATTAGATCTTGAATGAAAACAAAACGGAATTACTTGTAATAAATCATTTAGATATTTTAGCTATATATATAAAAAGGTTCATATTATTTATAATATGGGAACCACAAAAAATATCACATCAAATTTCATAAATTCTGGTTATAATTTCATAACTCTATGGACTCAAAAGTGCGCTCAACTTACCCATTATCATTTTCAATTATTGGTAAACTTGAATAATTATTTTTGTCGTCAAATTCGCATTCGAGTATTTTTCTTCGGCTCCTAAAATAAAAATATACTATGTAATAACATGTAGGAATTTAACGGAATAAAAGTAAGTGAACTTTGCATAATACATCAAATTACGTACAGAATTCATCTTTAAAGCATTTTGACGTCCTTGACGTTTATTCTTCTTGAATTTAGGCATTTGCAATAATCACACAATAACACAATCGTAGCCTCTTTTTGTAGTAAAAAACACGTAAGTGCATCGGTTGGTAGGTACTCAAATAATATTACGTTTGCGGCGAAGTACGGAACGTCTACGACGACGACGAGCGACACAGCTCTCGTACGAACGCATACTCGTACAGCGTAATGCCGCCAGCACTCTGCGCATGCCCCTTTATCATAGAATTCACACAATTTTTAGAATTATTTCAATTAAAAGAGAAAAAACGAACATAAAATATTAAATAAAATTTGACTTACCACGTGCACAGCTAAATAAAACGTGGAGAATATAGATTTTTAAATTATCTATCCATTAGTGTAATCCTCAAATGATTGGAGCGTTGCGTTTAGCAACAGATGCAAGTAATCAAGAATTTTATTCATTTTTAAAAGTTGATTTTAAATGTATTTATGGCACATAAAAAATTAAAACATGGAATGTGATGATAAGATATAGAACATTAATAATGTGCTTTTAGATGTAGTTTATTTTGCATAACTAATGAGATAATAGAGTCTGAAAAACGCACTTTCGCTACATTTTGATCAGGGATAGACCTTAAGCTGCTATTTTACGCTAGTATTTTGTGAGAGTGTGGTCCTACCTCGGTCAAGCCGACCCATTCGTGTTGCAACCACAATATTGCTTCAGCATGGCTCTATCACGTAAGACACAAAAAGATTTATATTCCAATTTGATCCCATAATACTTTTATGTTTCCTAAATTATTTTAATATTATCTAAAAACCTGCACGATTTTTATAGCAATAAGTCTTCAACACATTTCTAACACTGTAAATTCGAGCTTACATTACGCTTGAATGCAATTCATAACTTCATAAATTGCTCGTCGGTTAAGAGTACTCTTAATCTGGCCCATCTTCAATATATCACCAATTTGGTCGATAAACTTTCGTTCATTGGATGACTGATGTTTTTGGATATTTTTTATTTGCCATATGTGCGTTATGTGTTCAAAATATGATTTCGAGTATAAAAATAAATCAAGCCAAAAACTTCGGGTTAGGTTAATTGATAGGGTTTTTGATTCGAATTCGAAATATTTTGCCCATGATACGGTATTTTTATACAATGTAATAAACCAGCAATTCAAATTTTATAATTGGAGAACAGTTTATTTACATACGAGATTGAATTTTCAGTTAGAGTTATTTATTTTTTATATTACTCTAGGATATTTAAATGATGTTATGCCATCTCGGATAAGATTAGGCGACAAATTCATTTAAATTGTAACAAAACATCCTAATAATACATTATACCGAAATTGTTTTATTAATAATAAACCTTAACACCACTTACATATTTTTTTCTCAGCCTCTTCTAAGTCAACACTGGATTTGGATCTATTCAAAAATATTTAATCAAACATGTATTAACTTAAAAGATTAGCCCATGTATACTACGATAAGTAGAAAGTTTGTTGTGCGAAGAACACATATTTTCGCACTGGTAGTCCTGTACTCATCATCAGTTTTTATTCAAATATATATCACATTCATTATACTATTTATCAGTCCCCATTGTCTCGTATTTGGATTTGGTGCGGTAGGCTTTATTTTTTTTTTTCAAAAATTGCAAAGACAAGTGAACATACAATCTACGTGATCGATAGTAACTACTACAGTCCACGGACACCTGCAATCATGCAAAATTGAAGATGGCTTTAAGAAGGCTACAGATGAAAGACAGTCTCTGAGACTGTGGTTGTACTGGCACTCTTTACCCTTCCGACTAGGTCGCATAAATGCATAAAATGTTGCCTGGCGGCAGACATAGGTAGTGGTATCTACGTTCTACTTCTACTCTAAACATATAGGCAGAAAAGGCGTCTTATCAGCTAGCAAAAAAATTAAACACAGTTATTAACAGGAATGTTCAAGACAGACGGTAAAACAGAAAGTCTATCGATGCAGGTAATTCAGTGTCAGGATATGTAAAATTATTCGGGGGGAAACCTTTGTGTAACTATGAACTTATGTAATTATTATGATGATGATGAAATCTTCACCAACATGAAATATTTGAAATTTGTAGCACTGCATACAATGTTTTAATATATAGCCAAGATGGTTCCCAGCTACTTTAATTTTAATAGACCGGCTCTAAAGTAAGTTTGCATTTAATTTCAGAAGTCATTACGAGTAGACACTTTATTTACGACTAACGACAATATAAACTTTTACTTAAACCACATAACACATTTGCCTCATAAAGTAGAAGGTCGGTGTACGTAATACTTGTCTCGCACATTTGATGCAGTTAGCCGTGGCGGATTTTGATAATTTACTTCTGGCATAAACGAGATAGTAGCACCGTCGAACCATGAAATATTTCCGGTAATTTCCCTAGCTATCTCTTACCACATCGACGGTATGAAATGGACACGACTTTATCATCTAGTACTATATGTTTACTATAGATATACATTTTTAAATATATTTACAACATAATATAAAAGTGATACTATCTACTCAATTTAAGTATGTCCAGCAGTAAGCTGTTAAAAGATTGATGATTAAGGTAATCATAAAGTCGTATTTTGAATTTATTTTACATTACTAGGATTGGCACTGGGATTGACAGGTAGAAAATTTCAAGCATTTTCATCGTTAGGCCTTTACAGATTTTCATAAAGAAAGTTTTAGTAACTAGCTATTTAAGTAAATGATAAAGAAATAAAGCATAAAAAATATTTCTTTGCAATCACAGAATAATACAAAGAAGTAAAATAAAAATATAAACGAAATAAATAATTGATGTGATTGCAGCAAAAAGTCCACCGACAAAAGATGACGACAAAGTCAGCATTATTGCAGCAATCTTGCTGCAGTGCTTTTATTCCGTCAGCTCAATGATAATCCTCCAAGAAGTCCAAGTAATTGTTTTATTTCAGGCAGTAAATGAAGTGTTGATTACAGTATTTCATTTGAAGGCTTCTAATCAATTGTTTCCAGCAACTAGCAGGCAATATAAATCCGTCTACGTTAATTGACACCAATTTGAGACAAATTGCTTGCTCAAATTAAAACAGACCTCTGTCCAATTCTCAAATTATTTCCCTTCTTATCAAAAAGAAAATATTCTATTGGTGGCCAAGGCCATCATTCATTATATTGGTATTGCCCGGAATTCAAAACGATAGTGCTGTAAGTTAAACACTAAATACAGATAAAAATTAATACTGATATATATTAATATTTAATAATTTATTTAACAATGATTTATAACGTTTTAATGCATTTAAAATTATTCTCCCATCTTTGGTGTGAACAAAATTTTATAGTAATATGATACCTAAGCTTGTTATTTTTGTGACGACGTGAATATGAAAGCATATAAAACATTTAAGTGAAAACACTTTCGCGCCTTTGAAACCTAACTGGCGCTTCGCCAACTTAATAGTAAAAACTAAGCTGTACAACTTTCTGAGTACCTATTTGCATTAAGTACTTAGTTTATTATAAACGCTATAATAACTCTCTTGTTAATTTTTTATTTTTTTAATAAAAAAAGATATATATAAAAATTCTAAAACAACAGTAAAACATTTCTGAACGCAGTATAGCAAAATACATAGAATTGTTTTGGTTCTTTTTAAGATAAGATTTGAAAGCGAAACATAAAGGAACGATTATTCATTAGCAATTACAAATATATGTCTTAAATTATATTTATCTGGAACAACTTACTAATAGGATAGATAGATTCATGGCCACAGCCACTTACCATCAGGTGAACTGTTGCTCATTTCACCCTATCCTATAAAAAAATCTTTTCGTCTTTGACCTCGGCAGTAACTTCCGAACACTGACTAACGTCAGACAATATTAAAGACCACCAGGAGTATTTGCTATCCAACTAAATTGACCAACGAATTTATAGTCTCCATTTCCTGGTAGGTTAGGTATATACCTATTGCAGTCCATGAACACTTTCATCCAATTTAAAACAAAAGCTACAGATGGGTTTTCACCAAGAACAAAGATGGGTCATTTTCTGTTCAGACCTTTCAAAAAATTCAATTAAGATATATATAGAATAAAAAAATCCATTTTAGTCCCCACAGGTAACAATGCATCTACATTTGATTCGTAATCGAGGATATCTGTAGATGTCTACGGGCCACTGGAACCACATACCATCAAGTATACTGTGTGCTCGCTAGTCACCGTTATCCTATAAAAACTGTGGTAAGTCAGAATATCCCAAAAAAGGCAAGTATGGCAATTCACAACGCCATGTTTTTCCCTATCATAAGATATGGCAGTGAAAGTTAAGTGTGGTATTAAAAGCATGTGAGTAAAATTAATGTTGTATACATACTAAAAAAAGATCACCATTCAGCACGAGTTGTATCGAAACCACAACGCTCATTTTTAGTAATAATCGAAAGACTCTTGAAGAATGTAGCTCAGAGCGTAAAAATATAATTAAAGTTTGCAATGCAAAAAGAAATTAATCATTCTTTGTTCGGGGCTGTATCCGCAGCTATGCGTTACCGTCAAACATGTTTTTTTTTTGTAGGATAAAGATGAGAAACAAGCACGAGTGGTAAGTGGCTGCTGGAGCTCATAGACATCTAAATCTATCTTTGATTACGAATAAAATGCAGAGAGGTTGTCACTCGTGAGGACTAAGATGGGATGCCTCCTTTCCCGTAAGAAGGGTCTTCTGTACTCTACACTCACCATACGCAACATAGCAGCGTTAAGCTGCTATTTGACGCTGGTATTCTGCGAGAGCGTGTTCATTCCCCGGTCGAGCCGACCCCTTCGAGCTATAACTATATTAATAATTTGCTGCAGCATGGCTCTACGACTTACATGTTTATACATTTCTCCAATTCTAAGGTCAAAATGACAGTGGATTTCTCACATCTGTTACCTCTCTATACCACTCTGAGCGAACACAGCAGTACAAGCATTGCTTTTAAGTGGTAGAAATAAATAAAGCTGGCTTAATTCTGTTTCTGAAGATTGCGAGATACGAGCTTCTCTTCAAATGTTCGATAAATTCGCACCTATGAATACTATGACTACTGAACAAATTCCTAGTCTATTATCTAAATATACGAGTCGGAAGTGTCCCTTAACTTGTCAAAATTGTATTTCATTTTTAACTGGTTTTTCAAAAATATTATTTTTCATGATTAAAACTACTTTTACGGATTTTATCGCGTTTATTTTTACTTTTTATTTTTATTTTTAATTCCCGACGTTTCGGGCGCTTTCCAGCACCCATGGTCACGGGGGACTGAGATGACTGACGTCCCGATGTCATTGTTAAACCCGGAGTACCTTCAGCTTTTTTAATTATTGTTTATGGTCCGATCTATGCAAAATGAACTGACTATGTCCTGAGGTCTTGCAGTGGTATGCTTGGGTTTAGTTTTAATTTTATTGATTATAGGATCCCAAGCAGGTGGTAGTACCCAGCCTCCTTCTCTATTGAAATTAGGATGTTTTTTAATTTCAATAGCCTCACGTATCATTCTTGGTAGGAATCGGTGTTCTTTCGCGAGGATTTGTGGTCTATCAAATCTGATGTAATGGTTGGGG
This sequence comes from Parnassius apollo, assembly GCA_907164705.1. Classification (NCBI taxonomy): domain Eukaryota; kingdom Metazoa; phylum Arthropoda; class Insecta; order Lepidoptera; family Papilionidae; genus Parnassius; species Parnassius apollo. Next base: position 7,006,494 of record CAJQZP010000975.1, read on the forward strand.
CCGTCTAGGATATGATCACAAACTGCAGACTTCCCGGAACGTTGATGCTTCACATCAGCTATATGATGAAACGCGATAAAATCCGTAAAAGTAGTTTTAATCATGTGCAATGTTCGCGTAAATATAAGAAATCATAATATTATTTTTCATCTGTTCGTAATAGAGCATCTGAGCGAACACAGCAGTGGAGCCGCTGAACATGGGATTCCACGATTGAATGAGCTTTTTCCGAAATCACTTATTAAAACTCTGCATGCATGCATTTGGTAAGTAAAAAATGACTTTCAATAAGTGTGATGAATAATCGATATCGAATAAATATCATTCTACATTCTATTCTTTTCTATTAATTGAATTTCCTATTGTCTTTCATGTCACTCAGAGTCACAAAAGAGGTAAGAAGATTAAATTTAACCGCCTATATCTAATGAATAATACATACCGGAAACTGTTTTAACTTTATCATAGTTTTCTATTTCAGTTTAGTGTTAAAATTGTCACAGGCGCATCTAAAGATGCTAGGTAGTTTTGACATAAAGTTGGCAGTGGCGGTATTATAATATACACTACCCCATATCATCAGGAGCAGCATCTACCTAATAACGACTAAAAATAAAAACTGCGGTTGCCAACCGCTTGCCAAGTGTGGTAACTATGGATAATCCCCACTATAAGGCAATCCAGAGCCGTAGTAGCTCAGATGTTAACGCTCATTGCAAATATAACAGAACGCGAGTAACCCAGGTTCGATCCCCGTCGGCACCAATGAAATTGTTAATTGCAATTTTAAGTGCTGATTTACCACGTGCTCGGTGGTGAAGGAAACCATCGTGAGGAAACCCGCATGTCTGAGGAATAAGAAAAACAATATTTCGAAGACATGTGAAGTTCGTTAACACGCATTGGGGCAGCGCGGCGGACACTTCCTTGCTCTAAAACCCTCCCAGAAATGAGGGGAGGCCTGTGCCCAGCAGTGGGTCGTATATAGGCTGTAACTTTACTTTACTATAAGGCAATCTATAGAGAAAGCCTATGTTAACCAGTGGTGACTTAAATAAGCTGTAACCGTAACGGTATCTTATACATATCTCTGTTTCTGGTTATTTAAATTCACCATAATAAACACAGTAGCACTAAGCTGCTATTTTATGGTGGTATTCTGTAAAAGCGTGGTCTGTCCCCGACCAGCCGGTCCATTCATGCTATAAACATATACAGCTGTAGCGTGCCGAAACCACACATAAGATTCATATTTATATTCCAATTTGATCACATAACATTTTTGTCTTCTGTATTCTTTTAACGTTATCGTAACGATTGTACGAAACTCTAGAGCAATAAATCTTAAACAATTTTCTAAGGGAGTAAATACGACCTTACATTACGTCTGCTTTCACATTCAAGACGTCATAAATAAAATACAGTTCTTTTATTTGCAAATGAATTTAAGAATACTTTGTGTCTGTTGAGGAATCTATGTATATAATATTTCTGTAGAAAAGTATTGTCTGTAATTCTAATATATTTTTGAAAAAAAGTCCAGGGGACTAAATAAAGGGTAGTGAAGACAAATTGGTGGTTTTCAGAATGTTTCTGTCTGTCTGTCTTTTGTCTGGCTAAGTATTCACGATTCACGCAAAAACTATTGGAATGATTTTCATGAAATTTTATATGTAAGTAGTTAGTAACTCGGGACAACGTATAGGCTACTTTTTATCTAATTACGTAACTTCATAAAAAAATGTTGAGTATTTTCCTTCCTTTAGATTTTAATTTTCTATTATATATGATTTGTTAGTTATTAGGCGGGATGACGGGTGTATTTCACTATAAATTCCATATTTAAAAATAATTTTTAAAATTAGTTTTAACCTTTGCATAGAAATTTGAAACTACGCCGATGATCTACGTTTTCATTATCAAAACAGCACCATATATTATCAAATGGAATAAGTAGTACACCTTGCCTTCAGTTATTAATAAATTAAATAATATTAATAACTTACATCAATATGTTTAAATAATAAGATTTTTAAGTACCTATTTAAAAAACTTAGGTTATATTTTATAGTTTTCGTTATTTTATTTTAAAAGTATAATTTTTAAATACATAATAGTGACGTCTATCAAAATTATGAAAGTTGATATGGTTTTTAGTTCACACAAAACGAAACAACCGCAACCACACTACGCACGAACAAAACACTTTAACTGAACCAGCATCACTCAACTTTATGCCTTATATGTGTGCACAGTATCCAGTACTATGTACACACAACTGAGATTAAGAGAGAAGCTTTTAGTTGTATATATGTATGTATTGGGTGTCTATCGGCATAGCTACAATTTCACCAACTTTATTTTTTATCAATTAAGCTGATGAAAATTATTGAAAAATAAGTGCCTTATGAGATTTTTAACTCTATTTGGAATAGTTGGATGGTTAAATACTAGATAGATGTGGCCTAAAATCGTGCAAAAGCTTTTTTCAGTTTTTATGATTTTATTTAAACAAATAAGTGAGCTACGTTGATGATGTTCTCATTTTATTTATATTGAAGTCGGTAGTATATTTTTTTTAATTTTACCACTTGTTTACTGTCACGTCGATACGATACTATCTATCCGGGCTATTTTTCGGTGAGCTAAGTGCGAAATGCTGCCACCCGACACTAAACTCGCCGCTCGTGTGCACAAGCGAGTGTACATAAGTTGACATGACGCAACGTTTGCGCCAAAACGTATAATTGTACTTTTATAATTAAACTCGGCACAAAGTTTGTACGGTACTGCTTATTGAATATTTATACGTTTTATATTGAGAATTACGAATAATAATGAAATGGACGCAAGATATCACGTATAAATTCGTACAGGAGTATTTAGAACACGAATGTTTATATAATAGTAGAAGTTCAAACTATAAAATTAAACCTGCTCGAGATACTGCACTCATTAAAATTCTTAAAATTATCTTTATTTAAAACGAGTAATATTTATTCTGACTATATCATTTAATTCTTGACGTAATCCTGGATCCATCTTAAACGAAAACAAGAAAAATTCTGTAGTCTTGAAACGTCACACTCAAACGAACTCTATGAACTAATGTCCTTAGTAATCCCGTGTTATTAGTTTCAAATATAAATGAAGAAAAAATTGTCATAGACTATTTAGAAAAAGAAAAATAACTATTAACGAAAAGGAAAAGCCGACTTCAAGGGCCTAAATATGTGATAAAAATGTGAAATATATTTTTTTAAGCTTTTGAGTAGACTAAAGAATAACACAATATCCATATAATCTAAGTAGATATTAAAAATTATCCCCTAGTATGGCACTCTTAGGGATTAATTTTTATATCTAAATTTATAGGGGGACACCACTGAAAATATTATCTATGAAGCGTTAGTATAATCTATTTAATAAAAAATAATTATTAAAATCTATCGCGTAAAATACATACAAAAAATTGTTAGAAAAAACTTACGACTACCAAGCAAAATGTCGTTATGCATTTATAGATTGTCATGAAAAATTTTATAGTTCTTGTAACAATCTATTGAAATGATAAATAATTATAGCAGAATTTTTTTATTGCAACTACAAAAAAATACGAAAAAACAAAATAAAAACATGAAAGAAAGAAGTTATTTATATTATTGCTGCAGTAGGAAATACCCTGACGATCAACGAAGACGAAGTCAACATTATACATATTGCAGCTATCTTGCTGCGTACTGCAGCTTAGTTATTCTGTCAGCTCCACTGATACTACTCCAAGTAGTCCGAGTAATTGTTTTGTAACAGGAAGTTAAATGAAGTGTTGATTACAGTATTTCATTTGAAATTTTCCAATCGATTGTTTGTCGCTTGCAGTCAATATCGAGACGTCTATGTTAATTCACAAATTGGTGTCAAATTATATAGAAGTCTTGATTGGGACAAATTGCTTACTCAAATTAAAACAGAGGTCTGTTTAATTCTCAAATCACTGCCCTACTCACCAATAAGAAAAAATTCTATTGTTGGTCAAGGGCATCTTCCATTATTGTAAGGAGTCAATTGTCCCACTTTGGTATTATCCAGGGTACATGTACCAAGAATTGGATGTCAATTCGTACATAATAAAGTCTTATAACGAATAACTCATACTTTTAAAATGTTGGAAATATCATAAAAGTTATTAGGTCTATATGGGGGCACGGTAATGCCCCCGCCAAGTCGAGCGAAAAGGCGGCACGCCCGTACCATCCTTATATTATAAGCAATTCAGGCCATATTCGACCTTCTATAACTTCGTTGTGGATAAAACTAGAAGGCTGAATTTTCACTAACTAAGCAGGCATTATATAAACAAGACACATTTCAAATTTCATTCAATTTGAAACAGTAGTTTAAGAATGATAACTAGTCAAAGTTTCTTAATTTTGTCACTCACTCATTGACTGACTGGCCGATCATCAAAACTCTAAGGCACTTTTAGCAGACATAGAAGCTTCAAACTTGAAATACAATTAGTATTTAGTGTAAAAATCAAGGGAAAACTAAAATATTTTTCAATATTTCTGTCCAATTTTCTAGATACGTCAACTGCATAAATAACTTAGTAATCCGATACAAATATATAGGATTACAAAGTTACATTTGCACCAAATGAATCAATGTACCTGTGTATGTATATAATGAAATAATAGATGTATATAGGTTCGTTGTTGGTATTCAAGAAGTAGAAGTACCGGAAGTATACCGGAAGTACCGGAAGGAAAAAATTAAGATTATCTACAAAAGGAAATGAGATGCAATCAAAAACATAACTTGTAAAAAAAAATCAAGTCTCGCAACTCAGTTCTGCTATCGTAAAAAGTTGTGAGATTCATGTAATACCATCATCATCATCATCATCACAGCCCTTCACAAGTCCACTGCTGAACATAGGCCTCCCCCAAGTAATACCACAAAGCACGGTCCTGAGCCACCTGCATCCATCGAATTCCTGCATATCTTACCAGGTCGTCACTCCATCTAGTAGGGGGTCGCCCTACACTACGCCTACCGGTACGAGGCTGCCACTCGAGAACCTTTCTTCCCCATCGGTTATCGGTTCTTCGAGCTATATGGCCGGCCCATTGCCACTTCAGCTTACTAATCCGTTGGGCTATGTCGGTCACTCTGGTTTTACTGCGGATATCCTCATTTCTGAGTCTATCACGCAGAGAAACTCCGAGCATAGCCCTCTCCATAGCTCGCTGAGCGACCTTAAGCGTCCCCATACGGCCAGCAGTGAAGGACCACGTCTCTGATCCGTAAGTCATCACTGGCAACACGCACTGGTTGTACACATTAGTTTTCAGAGATTGAGGTATACCTGACGAGAAGATGTGTCGTAATTTCCCGAACGCTGCCCAGCCGAGTTGAATCCGTCGATTGACCTCTCGGTCGAAGTTGACTTACCTAGTCGGACTATTTGTCCCAGGTAAACGTACTCGTCAACAACTTCGAGCATAGTGCTCCCAACAACTACCGGCATAGGTGTGACACGGACATTAAACATGATCTTTGTTTTGTCCATGTTCATCTTAAGACCTATCCGTTGGGAGGCACTATTGAGGTCATTGAGTATAGTGCTTAAGTCCTCCAGCAATTCTGCCATAAGGACTATATCGTCGGCAAATCGAAGGTGAGTGATGTACTCGCCATTGATGTTAATACCGTATGTAATACCAAATCTTATGTTATTACGTAATTAGCTAACATAACAGCGTCTTACTGTGACCATATAATTAAAGATACTATACATTTGGTTCCTACTGCGATTGCCACTTATAAGCAGCGATTACGAAAATAGAGACTAATAGACCCCGCCATCTCCCTCGTGGTTATTTTTTTTATAAACCACTCAGAAGTAGGAGCTCCGCGAAGCTTGGCTCCGTCGACCGGGTTTCCCTCGTCTGCACTACGTTGAGTGGCATGTGAATAACAGAGATGGGGAAATAACAATATTAAGGTACTAACAAATAGGTCAAACCTAAAAATTTCGTCACAGCTTTACAACAAAGCCTCGACTTACAGATTGCAGTAAATTTACCAGTTAATTATCGGGATTTTTGTTAGTATAAATTATTACACAAAAATTAGATAAATCGTTAAGAGTAGTATAGGAACTCAAAGAGTCAGTTTAGCAAACCTAGTATATTTCATTGCGTATTAAAACCCTGAAGATATTAAAAGGAAGGCTTGGCAATTATACTCAAAATGTAATGTAACGGTGGAATACGGGTGTAAGTTGTTTCCTCTAGAACATTAATTAACTTAATCAATACCATTTTGTTCTAAATTAAAACATATATTAAAATTAATTTCTTACGACAAAGTCTAAGATCTCGTATAATTTTATTGTGTTTCTGAAAGGAATCTTATACATTATATAGAGTAATGGTATATACCTCTACATTATTATTTTTACAAAATCATCCACTGAATTTCTCTTTCCAGAATGTTTGAGTTTCTAGGGAATATTAAAATAAAATTTTGAGGTTCTTATGCCACATGGGAAGATCTTGTCACTATTGTTGCTTTTTGTTTTTTTTTCTCCTTTAGCTCCATCAAATCTTATCTCTATCAAAGTATTGTATTCATCACCCAACCCTTTAATGTGGTACAATACCCAGTCTTCTCCCAACAACTTCGTTTACAAATTTCCTGTATATGTTAAAATATTTTTCATTAAAAAACAACTATGGGTATTTGCGTATTTCTTTCTCCACTCTGCTGAAAACTCGATCTGCAGACAAGTAACTGTATCTTCGTGTGGGAAAAGTAATGGTCACATGGCTTGTGAAGATTTGGTTTCACCAACCACTAATATATTTCAGGGTATATACAAAATACGTACTTTTCAACGTACATATAATAATAATCGGGATACGCATAACATATATGAGTAAATAAGCAACGGTAACAAGAAATAATTAAAAAGGATTCTCTTTTTGGGAAATGGAAATCTTATCCAAAACAGATCAGAGACATTATACAAACACACTTATTAATATTTCTAAGAATAATTAAATAAAGAGGTGCCTAAGAGACCTTAAAACGGATATGAAAAAATATGGAGTACTGTAAATTCTTGGTTAGGATGAAATAAATTATCTGTGGATGGTCTCATCGAAAAGTTTATGTTAAAAACAAAATATAACTCAAATTTAATTGTTAGCTATTGTAATCCCTACCCGGGGGATAGAAAACAATAAAAATAAGCACTAATGTAAGAATTTGTTACTTGAACGAAAATCGTATATATCTTAAAGTGATCACGACTTCATGAAGAATTTAAAAGGTAAAAATAACTTTAAAAATATTTTGGGAAAACACTACTTGTCTCTTTTCCATAATTGTGTACAGGTTAAGAACATAAATATTATCTAACTTCCTTTTACATTTTTCCTTTTGCACTCTTTGGGTAGTTAATAAGTTTTGTTTAATTTATTTTTCCTTTTTTGTGCTCTTTATATAACTAGTACATAAGCATGTGTATCCATGGGAGCTGCTGTCGACGAACTGTGTTCATAGTTTGGCAGATTATAATTGTATGTAGTATGTCCATAGAACTAGAAACCAATAAAAATCTTTCTATTCGTTACTCATATCAAAATATAAAAAAAAATTAAAAAAAACGAAATTAATTTTTATCTGTACGAAATTTCGCAGAATATTTCAAATATATTTTTGTGTGAATTTGAAATAAATACAACGTCAAGTTATTTTAAATATGTTATAAAATTATTTTTTAGTTACATTTTACACTAAAAATAAATGAAAATTGGTAAAATAACACATTTTGACCTAACCGCTAAAATGGGCCTTCTCGATTTCGAAATACTTTTGGCACTTACTTTTTATGCCACAAATTATATATCTACGTATTTGTCATATTACAAGGAATACACAAAAGTATAAAACTCACCCTTATAGTAAAAAAAAAAAAAAAACAGAAAAACGGAGAAATCGCTCCCGCATAACCACGCCCTACTGGTGTAAAGACCCGTTACGTCAGAATGAGTTTTTATTGTTTATTTCTTATGTGACATTGACAGATTATGGTACCAAATTAAAGAGTATGTCTTTGTCTATGTCTGTATTATATATTTCAGTATAACTTTGTTATAATTTTTAATGACAAAACTTTTTTAACGGGTTCGCCCTCATAAATTCTTAGTAGGCGTATGTGTACCACTGTCGAGCGGGCGGCGCGCGGTTATATTAGTCACATATATACCCTTATCGAGCGTACGTTACGTACGTACGTGCGTACGTTAAACCTGGAGTACCTTCAGTTTTTATAATTATCGCTTATGGTCCGATCTATGCATATATATATATATATATATATATATATATATATATATATATATATATATATATTTGTCAAAATAACGCAAAATTAAATTAAAGGAAAATGAAATAAAGTTTTTTTATTTCCTATAACGATCTCGACGGTTGTTGGATATCAAAGCCATTCAATTATTGACCTGTCATACACAATGTTCAGGCCATAATTAGTTTAAATCTATCTTCACACGTTCGATGGAATTTATTTCTCCTTGGGAAAATCAATCACTCCATAAATAAATGTTGCATCTCTTTGCATTTTATTTCGCATATACCATGAAGAGTTCTCTGAGGAATTGTTCGGATTAATCCCAGCCGCCAAATTTCGTGAACGCACTACGCGGCAAACGTCCCGATACCATCCACACCATCTGGATGCTTGGCGGTCCACCACAGTATGTTTCAAAAGGACTTTTCTTCCGCGTACAACCTCTCTGTGGAATAGTTTACCACCGGCGATTTTTCCGGAGCGATACGACCTGGAGACCTTCAAGAAAAGAGCTTACTCCTTTCTAAAGGGCCGGCAACGCACCTGCATTTCCCCTGGTGTTGCGGTTGATCATGGGCGGCGGTAGTCACTTAACATCAGGTGAGCCAAATGATGGTTTGCCCCCTCTTCTACAAAAAAATATTTTTAAGAAAATTAATTCAAATGTTATTTGGAAAAATATTAATTTTAACATATTATAATAAGCTTAACGTGTGTGCATCTACACATCTAAACATTTCTGCATGTTACGGAATTTTTATTTCAGTTCTGATCCAATTCTAAACCTCAAAATAATTTAAAAAATTTGCAGACATATTAAAACCGACAAAGGTAAAAAAAGTTAAAATTACAAAATAAAAAATAATTACGTCCCACTGCGGGGCACAAGCCTCATCTCATTTCTGACAGGGTTTTTAGGGCAAGGAAATATCTGCCTCGCTGCCCCAATGCGTGTTGGCGAACTTCACATATCTTCGAAATATATTTTTTTATTTTTCAGTCAAAGTTTTCCTTAACCGCCGAACACGTGGTATACGTATATCAGCACTTAAAATTTCAATTAACAATTTCATTGGTGCCGGCGGGGATTGAACCCGGGTTGCTAGAGTACTGTGAAACTGCACTTAGCCTCTGAGCTAATATGGCTTTTCAATTCGATAACAATTGAAAAATTTCAAGTCATTTTCACTTAGTGTTCTCACAAGGATCATCACAGCCTGTAATCAAAAGGTGTTGTTTGAGCGATTTTAACTCTAATATTATATTATCAGTCAACTTATATGTCATTACGTTTCCTTTTTTACTTAACTAGTGGTAAAATTTTAAGTTTTGTACATTATATATCTTTTTATTTTATAAAATAAGGGTGACAAACGAGCACACAGTCCACCTGATAGTAAGTGAATACTGTGACCCATAGACATCTACATTTATCATCGATTAAGATTCAAAATGCAGATGCGTTGTCACCCCTGAGGACTAAGATGGAATGCCTCGTTTCCGGTAAAAAAGGGTGTCCTAATCTCTACACTCACCGTTTGAAACACAGCAGCATTAATATAATATATTACGCTGGCATTCTGTGAGAGCGTGATCCTTCCCCGGTCGAGGCAACCCATATCGTGCTACAACCATAATGTAGCTGCAGCGTGGCTCTACCACAAATAACCGATCGTTGTACAGCCGATTTCAATATAAATAAATTGAAAACATCATCAGTGTAGTCGAAGTCAATTAAAGACGCATTATTTAGGAAAACTCAGAAACTACTGGTCAAATCTTGAAAAATTTATATGGGGGCCACATGAAAAGCACCAGATTTATAATAAAAAACATTAATCGTGAATATCTTTTGACCTAGTAAAAGGTCTGAGGTAACACACAAAAAAAAACAGTTGAATTGGGAACCTCCTCTTTTTTTAAGTCGGTTGAAAATAAGTTATATTTCACAGGTGGTTCCATTAATAAATCTACTGAAAAAACTCCACCCCTAAAGCTGTAAAATTGGGATGAAATTTCTAATGTAACAATTTAAAAGATATTATGTTTATGGTATTGCTTATTCTGTTCGAAAAAGTAAATAAAATATGATTAGCTGTATCTATTAGCTGAACATATGCCTCCTTATAGAATGATAGATAGGAGGTATTTTGCTATAGTTGCCACTCTTGGCCGCCGGGTTGGCAATAGCAGTTTTTTTAGTATATTTTGTGTTCGTATCAGGAAGATGCTATTCCCGTTACTTATTTTAGCTTCCCACTGTTGCAACTTACGACAACTCGTCACATATGTTTGACAAGAGATTGATAGAATAAAAGAAACAAATAAAAGACTAGAAACGAGGTATTTCATTTTAGCCATCAGGTGTGACAATTTTGATTCTTAGACGAAGACAGATGTAGATATCCATAGACCATAGCATTCACTTACATATCAGATAGAATTTATGTTCGTTTGTCACCCTTATTCCTAATCTAAAAAACAAATTTTTCGAATATATTTAATACCGTTTTTAGTTGAGAGCCAAAAAGCATAATAATTTCGTTTTATTGATAACTAATGAATTTTCCATTCTTCAGTGAGTGGAGACACATTGATTGTGGGCTTCAAATATTCTTTTTATTTTTGCACCTAGCCGACGGAACGTAATATTCGTCGGAAGAATGGCACGCTACATGAATATTTATTTGTAACTTAACCAAATGTGTATAATTACTTTTATATAATTGTATACTCGTAATAACGAAATCACTAGTTGGTAGTTATAATTATTACTTATAATATTTTATAATGATTTATTATATTTACGCGAACACTATGCATGATTAAAACTACTTTTATGGATTTTATCGCGTTTATTTTTACTTTTTATTTACTTTTATTTTTAATTCCCGACGTTTCGGGCGCTTTTCAGCACCCATGGTCACGGGGGGACTGAGATGACATCATCATAATATTTCATGTATAATATTTTAGTTTAATCGGTATATTATGTATCTTTATTTATCTTTTATTTTATTTACTTATATATATATATATATATATATATATATATATATATATATATATATATATATATATATATATATATATATATATATATATATATATTATATTGCGCATAAATCTCATTAAATTTGAGATACTTTAAAACAAAACTTGATGAATTATTTACTTTATAATTTCACAAACTGCAATAACAGTATATCATTATTTATATATTTGAACTAAAGAATATAATTTGGCTACTCTTCTAAAAGTAACCCTGTATGTTTATATGAACGTGTGTATTTCATATTAACGTTACTTCATTCTCTTGGGTACTATTTAGATATGAGTTTAGTATGTTTTCTTTTTAATATATGATACCACCACATACCACCTTCTCCGTACACACATACCACCTTCTCCGTAGTTTTATGATTGCCCTAAGGTTATTTGGCAGAGACGGCTTTTAGCACTAAGTCCGCCTTTTGATCATTTGCTATTGTAAAGTTCAATAAAGTTTAAATAAGTAACTAAATAAATATTTAATGCTATGATAACTAAAAACGTACCATAATTATTAACATATTAAAACTATAAACTTATACATATCTAATTTCCGTGGTATAGACAAAGACCGCTGACTAAATTTTTACAAATACTGATTGGCTGTACTGCCTTTCAGAGAGAAAAGACTAGCCCTCTTATCACCAGCAGGAGTGAAAAGTCGCGGATAGTGTTTCTTATGTAAATATTTCTCACGGACCGATAGACTTTATGGCAAATAGCACAAAGTACAATAAGAAACCATTCTTAAGCCACGTACTAAGTTTATTCTTATCCTCAGTTCATTTGATGCCTCTTCTCTGTCTGTCGCTAAAGTATCTACGCACGTAGTATCCCACACTAGGGTTTTACTTTTCTCCCGAGTTATTCAATTTACATCGTTGGGTCTTCTGTCATTGTCTCTAAATATTCTATAGTTTTGCAGATTATTAAGCAAAAACTTTAACCAGGAACTTGCTGTTACTCGTTCTCATGGAAACATTATTATTTAGTGATCGTCAGTGAAAATATGAATAAGTTTTGTCAAGACCAAAGATATTTTTCATATCTCTCAGCATAATAATCTACTTACCATTGATTAGTTTGGTAATCCTCTTCTTTTGTATATTACCATTTTCACAAATTTCGCCGTGAATTGGTAGCTTAAGAGTTGTTAAAAGCTTTAAAGGGAAGCTTAAACAAGAAAACAAGCAAGGCTCAAATCCATAAAGAACGTCGGTTCCTATCAAATAATATACGTGAAGCTATTGATATTAAAAATGACTCTTACTTCAATATTAAATGCGCTTAGATACTCCCACTTACTGCTTCGGCTACTAGTCAATAAAATTTAATCGAAGACCAAACATACTACTGTAAGACTTTCAGATAAAGTAAACTCATTCTGGGGTACTCCAGTTTAACTGTGACCTCGAATGTAACCCTGAGCATCCCTGGTGCCACAAAGCACTCGAAATATTAGAAGCTAAATATAATTTATATAAAACGCGATAAAATCTGTAAAAGTAGGAGATAATAATCTCGTAAATAAAAGAAACCATAAAATTTACTTCGCAAAAATTACATAATCATGACACTAACTAAAACACTTAAAGTAGTTTTAATCTATAATTTTCTCAAATATATACATTTATAAAAGTTCAATCCACGTATGATGATGTATATGTGCATTCAACTGTTCTGAAATACATTCTATGGATATTTGCGCTGCAATAATCGCTCTTCTGCAGCATAATTTCATAATTGCGTATTCAAGTGTAACGGGCTCCTACACTAACTACTAAATGTCCTTGAAAGCTTACTAGCTGAAGTTAACATAGTCATGAACATATGTTAACATATGAAGTTAACATAGAAAGTTTTATTAAATACTATGACTGGACTAGATTTGTAATTTTGACTTATAATTATTTTAAGTGGTGTTTGACTAAATAATGTATTTTGTTTATTACGCTCACATTCCTTGTATGCATTTAGTGTCCAATAGATCGTTGAACAGAGGATACGTGTTTACTTTTATTTCACTATACCCAACCAAGTGACGACCTTATTCAAAGCAACATATGGTCCAAATTCGATCCGGATCCAGCGACGTTTACCTGCTCCTTTAGGGGCTGCCCAAGAACAAAGATTTGAAAAAAAAAGGGTCGACTTGTTAACAAGTGTTGGAGTTTAAATTCATTAGCAAGAGTTTTGAGTTTAAATTCATTTCATTTTACTTTGTTAAGATTAAAGATTTTATATCTACTTTGTATAAATAATGGCTACGGAAGTGGAAAAAGCTTTGATTAAAGTGGAAAACATTGCACACACTATGAAGAAAACACAAATTAACCTGAAAAAGTGCCCAAAAGCAAGATTAACACGAAATTACGTCGATCACGCCTTAAATGTTTAGAAGATTATTGGTGCGAATATAAAGAAGCTTACGACCAAATTATTTGCAACATATCGAGGGAAAAAAGAGAGCAAATACCGTACATTGCGCAGGAGGAGTTTTATGACCATGAAGAAATACACATTACTTTGAAAACTGAGCTCAAAGATTTGTTAGTATCCCAACAAGTTAGTGATAGTGCTCCGTTATTAATATCAAGTGAATCTCAATCTCAACAAACTCGTGTAGTGCTACCCAAAATACAGTTACCAACCTATAGTGGGCATTATGAAGAGTGGTTATCGTTTCATGACTTGTTTAATACACTTGTTCACACTAACGAAACGCTTAATAATGTACAGAAATTGCATTATTTAAAAACTAGTCTTACTGGTGAAGCTGCGTCTATATTAAAACATGTACAGGTAACAGATTCGAACTATGAACAAGCATGGGACATATTAAAAAGACGATATGGTAATAAACGAATAACTATCAACGCCGTCATGAAAAAACTTTTTTCACAAAAGAAGATGACCGTAAATTCTTCAAATCATATTAAGAGTTTGCTAGATACTACGTTCGAATGTTTGCATCAGCTTAAAAACATGAAGGTAAATATTGAAAACTGGGATCCTATGATAATATTTGTGACTGTGCAGAAACTAGACTCTGAGACGCATAAAGACTGGGAAGAACACGTTAGCAACAATTGCCAAGATCCTGATAGTCTTCCATCACTCGATATTTTTCGTAAATTTTTAGAAAGCCGTTTTCGCACGTTGGAGCTCACAGAACCGACGAAACAAAGATTGAATAATAATGTCATCCAACGAGAGAAGTCGTATCACATTACAACCAACGTAGAAGCATGCAAAAAATGTCAAATGTGCAATGAAAATCATACACTTAGCCATTGTAAAGTGTTCGGAAAACATTCACCACTACAACGAAGTGAATTCATTAAAACTAATAACTTGTGCTTCAATTGCCTTTCACCTGGACACTCTGTAAGGCAATGTCGTATTCCAACATGTTGTCGGTTATGCAAAAGGCGCCACCATTCTCTTCTTCACGAAAATAAGGAAAGCAACGTAAGTGAAAGCACAACAGGCAATTCTGATAAAGTACGTACAAAACAACCTGAAGTGGCTTTACATACAAACGTGGAGAAGAATGAAGGAGAGAAAGAAAGCATTACAGTGGTTGCACACAGTTCTAGCAAAGAAAGTACAGCATTACTTGCAACAGCAATTGTAATAGTAAGAAGTGAAGACAATTATATGACCGCGCTGCGAGCGTTAATTGACCAAGGCTCCCAAGCTAGCTTCATAAGTGAACGTGCTGCACAACTACTCAAGGCTAGGAGATATCCAATTAGGGGTGCGGTCATTGGTGTTGGATCAACTAGAGAAGATTTAAAACAAGTCGTTCAAATCAACGTACAGTCGAGATGCGCAGCTTACAACCTAGAAGTCAGAACTTATGTTATGTCAAAACAACTTACAACTAAAATACCTTCGCATATAATCAAAAAGGGCAATTGGCCTCATTTAGATGGGTTAGAACTAGCTGACCCAAACTACTACAAACCAGGTTCTATTGACCTGCTCTTGGGTGTTGACGTATACGCACGTATAGTGGAAAATGAATTAATCAAGGGTCCACCAGGGTCTCCGTGCGCTCATAAAACAAACCTTGGCTGGATTTTATTCGGAAATATAGATGATAGACCACAACAAGCAGAGTCAGTACTGGTTATGCATCATCAGATCATAGCAGAAGATTTCTTAAAGGCAATTTGGGAAATAGATCAAGATTCAAAAAGAAAGCACACCAAAGAAGAAAAACGATGTGAAAAATTCTATGAAGAGAATTATAAAAGAAACAGCGAGGGAAGATACATTGTGGGACTTCCATTTCGTTCCAATGACATTGTTACACCGGACGGAAATACGAGAGAAATTGCAATGAAGCGCTTGATTCAGCAAGAAAAAAGACTATATAAAACACCGGATTTAAAAGAAGAGTACGACAAGGTATTAGAAGAATACTTAGCAATGGGACATATGGAAGAAGTTCCGAAAGATGAAATAAACAATCGTTCTGTTTATTTACCACATCATGCCGTTATTCGAAGAGATAAGGAGACAACTAAAATCAGAGTTGTATTTGACGCTTCGTGCAAAGCTAATAATGGCATATCTTTGAATGATGAGCTCATGACTGGACCGGTACTCCAAGAAGATATGCGAAGCATAATAATGAGATGGCGCATGCATAAGGTATGCTTTGCAAGTGACATAATGAAAATGTACAGAATGATTCTCTTGGAGAAGAAGGATACAGACTACCACAGAATACTCTGGCGTCGTAACACCACAGGCAGAGCTGGTGACCAGCTAGCGGATGTTAAAGATTACAGATTGAAAACTGTCACATTTGGTACAGCATGTGCACCTTACCTAGCTGTCAAAACTTTGATGAAACTCGCAGATGATGAGGGTGAAAAATATTCTGAAGCTGCTAGAATTATTCGTGAAGACTTTTACGTCGATGACTTGACTTCAGGCTGTGACACAACAGAACAAGCAACTCGTATCAGAATCACCACAAAGGCTAGTCTTAATTTGAAACTAGATGGCACCATTAAAGCCCTTGGCCTAACATGGAATCTTGGAGAAGATAATTTCTGTTACCAACTGCAACTGGAACCTATATCAACCAATATTACAAAAAAGACTCATACTGTCAGATTTACAAAGACTCTTTGATCCACTTGGATGGATAGCACCAGTAATTGTTAGAGCAAAGATACTTGTGCAAAGATTGTGGCTCTAGCCACTCCTTCTAAGGAGTTGGTTGGGACGAAGACATAAATAAAGAACTGAAAAGAGAATGGGAAATCATAAAAGAAGATTTAAAAAATGTCAATAAAATAAGAGTTCAACGATGGGTGAACATTTTAAGCAATGAAAAGGATCGAGTAACATTACATGGATTCTGCGATGCTTCTGAGAGGGCATACGCAGCTGTAGTATATTGCCAAGTACTAACGAAAGATGGTGATATAAAAACACACATCATCGCCGCGAGGACGAGAGTCGCTCCTGTTAAGACCATTTCTTTACCGCGACTTGAACTAAGTGGAGCAACCCTGCTAGCCAAATTATTATACAAAGTAAGCAACGCTATGAGAATTCCATCACAAAATGTATTTGCATGGACTGACTCTACAATTGTATTATCATGGCTTTTTGGGGAACCAAATCGGTGGAAGCCATTTGTTGCAAACCGAGTAGTGGAAATACTGGAGCAAACAAGCGTCTCCCAGTGGTATCATGTGAAGTCGTCAGACAATCCAGCTGATATAGCTTCAAGAGGTGCTTTGACATCAGAGATACAGCAGAAAACGTTATGGTGGAAGGGACCAACTTGGCTCGGCGAAAAACACATTGAGTATACGAGACCTTCAATACCACCTACACAAATGGAAAGGAAAAAGGCCATACAGTCCTATGTTAATATTACGGATTGTGAAAGAAAAATAATTAAATTTGAAGAATATGATACACTTACGGAGCTGTTAAGAGTAATAGTAATATGTAAAAGATTTCTAAATATGAAAAGGGATCAAAGGATTCCTAACTATGAATTGACTGTAGTAAAAATGCACAATGCTTTAGATATTTGTATAAGACAAGTACAACAAGAAGAATTTTCAGACGAGATAAGAAGATTAAAAGACCACAAGCCTGTGAAGGCCACGAGCATATTGAAGACGCTAAGCCCATACATTGATGAACGAAATATCCTCAGGGTGGGCGGCAGATTAAGAAATGCACACGTCGATGAAGACATAAAACACCCTATAATCATAGGTAAGAGAAACACCTTCGTAACACTGGTTCTTGCTGACGCACACCAGAAAACAATGCATGGTGGAATTAAACTTATGATTGCATACCTCATGAGTAAATACTGGATCATTGGCTGCAAGAGTTTGGTGAAAAGGTACATACAAAGATGTCTTACTTGTGCACGGCAACGAGCTACTTTCAGACAACAAGTGATGGGTGATTTACCTGAGCCTCGTGTGACCCCAACGCGTCCATTCTCTCGAAGTGGAGTAGACTTTGCTGGTCCAGTTTACCTGCTAAATTCTAAAGGAAGAGGTGCTAAAAGCAGGAAGGCTTACATTTGCATATTTATTTGCATGGCTGTAAAGGCGATACATTTAGAGATGGTGAGCGATTTAACATCTGATGCATTTATAGCAGCATTCAAACGTTTTGTTGCCAGAAGAGGAAGATGTAATGAAATCTGGAGCGATAACGGAACGAACTTTGTTGCAGCCAATAAGGAATTAGTTAAAATGTGGAGAGAGGCAGGACTGGAAATGCCTGGACACATAGCAGATCAATTGGCAAGTGATGGCACGCAATGGCATTTTACACCACCATACACACCACACTTTGGAGGACTCTGGGGAGGCTGGTGTCAAATCAGTCAAACAGCACTTACGAAAGACACTGAAGTCAAACTTAACATTTGAAGAATTCATGACAGTGCTTACACAAATCGAAGCATGTCTGAACTCTCGGCCTTTAACACCGTTATCCACAGATGTGGACACGATTGATGACATTCAAGTACTCACGCCTGGACATTTCTTAATTGGAGAAGCACCAATCACGGTACCAGACCGCGATTATACAATTGAGAACTACAGTCAGTTATCCAGATGGCAACACACTCAAAGACTGGTTCAAGCGTTTTGGAAACGCTGGCAGACTGAATATTTGTCCCGACTTAATCAGCGACCTAAGTGGTTAAAGAGAACACCTGAGTTTGAAGTTGGTGATATAGTATTGCTAAAAGATGAAAATTTACCGCCTAGCAAGTGGGCTCTGGCACGGATAACTGAAAAACATCCTGGACAAGACAATATAACACGCGTGTATACCGTCCGTTATAATGGTAAATTAACTCGGAGATCCATCTCAAATTTGTGTGCATTACCGATTTCTAATAAAGATTAATATTTTAATTTAATTCAATAACTTTCAATTGTATTCTTTGCATTATATTCAGTAGTTAAGTATCAAATTAGTATTATATTTGTGAAGTTTTTCTTTATTTGTTTGTTCTAAGTTTTATAGCTAATAATAGCTATTTATCAACTTGCATTATTTAAATTGTAATGTTAAATTGTAAGGTTTTAAGGTAAAGTTTGTTTTAAAGTAAAGCAATGAATAATTTCAAGTACAAACATTGTTAGTAGCATTTATTGTTTCAGTTACTAGTTAAGTTCAAATGTTTTATTAATTTGTTTATTTCGAAAAGGTCTTAAGTACCTTTTGGTGGGCGGTATGTTTGACTAAATAATGTATTTTGTTTATTACGCTCACATTCCTTGTATGCATTTAGTGTCCAATAGATCGTTGAACAGAGCATACGTGTTTACTTTTATTTCACTATACCCAACCAAGTGACGACCTTATTCAAAGCAACAAGTGGTAGAGCCGTACTGCAGCTATCTTGTTACGGTTGTAGCACAAAAGGTTCGGCTTGACCGGGATAGGATCATCTCACAGAATATGAAAAGCAAAATATCGAGCTGCTATTTTACGCTGATATAATACTACTGCGTTTCGTGTGGTTTGTATAGAAAATCTAAGATCCTTTTAACTGGAAACGAAAAATTATTGCATGTTAATCCTCAAGGGTGACAACGCATCAATTATATTACTATTTAAACAGCAGGAAGATAACAGCAAGTACTTTCTTGGGATTCAGTTTTGTATTTAGCTGTTCTTTATTATTGAAATAGGAGATGAGCAGTAGCATTTTCTTAAGAATAATGTAAAATAGTTTAAAAAACTGCGGTCCTCAAGCCGCCGCCAAGCATGTCGTTTATGGCTAAAATTCCACTAATGCGGCAATATTTTTATGATCACCTATATACTTATCTATGATAGGGTCTTCGATAGATTTTGATGATGATGATGACAATTAATCATACTCGTATCGAAATCTAATACTTACCTTAATATTGTAATTATCTGTCAATTACATACTAGTGTATTGAAATGTAATTCTATTTGTTTAGTTACGTTAGAGGACGCCACCACACAAAATTGTTAAAATATTATCCAACCCGTAGAGATCGAACAAGTCAGTTAAAGGAAATGCCTAGTAAGATTTGTGGCTTCCAATAAAAGACAGACTAACCTTAAATTATTTAAATGAAACCTATGGGTTTTATCTCCTTTAATTTTAACATTTTATATTTATATACCATTTCAAAAGTGAGAAACATTTTGTAATACGATCGCCATTTTACCTGCCACGGCATTGCCGTCAAATATTCCTTATTTCGGGAGAAATTTTAGTCGAGCTATAAAATTATTTAAGGCTGATGATGACAATGACTTGTTGTTGTTGATGAAGATGATGTTGTGGTTTTTTGATAGATTAATTATAATGAAGGCCAAATACAATTAAGCCTCATGTTACTAATGTAACTACGGAACCCTAAAAATTCCGTAGTTACACAACAATGTTCGTCCATCCACGATTTTACTCGGAGACCCTAGTTGCAACAAACCTGTATTTTGGCATAGTTATACAGGGTATATTTGTAACGCTCTCGAAAACGAAGACAGACGATAGTATTAAGGATACATTTTATGATGAGCCTCAAATAAAATCGATCCCTATGCAAAACTAATCATTTTTTACAACGTTTAATTAGCTTTATTCACGGTCTATGTGTTAGTACAGCTAAATGAAACGACAATTTCATTAAAAACATGAAAATACCTAAACATAAAACCAGTAATGAAACTTCAATACCTGAAATCAGCTGAGCGCAGCCCACCAAATAGGTACAAAACATCTTACCGATATAAATCCTCCGTGGCCTTACAACATGCGGCTCAAATTGTGCCCCATTCATTTTGAGGCAGATTTGGGCTCGGTGTTGCGTCTCCTCATGTAGGCGGGACATCATCGTGGGGTCTTCGACACAGTCCACACGTAATTTGTCAAAAATATCCACGATCCTTTGGCGCATTTCGTCAACACTATCACACTCACGATTATAAACCCTTTCTTTCACATACCCCCGCAGAAAGAAGTCTAATGGGGTGAGAGCTGGTGAGCGAAGTAGCCAAGCGTATGGTCCTAGTCTGCCGATCCAGCGAGCATGAAATAGCTCGGTGAAGCGCGGACGAACCTCACGACATGTGGAGGTGCACCATCACGCTGGAACCAACTCATTGAGTTTCATTCGTCATAATCTTGCTTTACGCGGTCGACCCTCATTATAACTTCTACCCCAAACGATAAGTAAGGGCAGAAGGTGCGTTACGGTCATATAATACACGTATATCTTAGGGATACACTGCGTGGAATACATAGATAGTCAACTCTCGTCAAAGATGGTCATATTTTTGTACGGATCTGGCATGATGTGAAAATTGTATTATTTTTAAAATAGAAAAGTTTTTTTTTTAACCTTTTTTGAATACCACTCCCTGTAAGTTTGATTTGATAAGAAGTCCTTCAAGTACCATCTTCCTATTTTTAGTCTTTATAGCGGTCAAACCGTGAACTCACTTTGGTTACGTGGAAACGATTCGTGTATTTTAATTTTGTTCGAGGGTATATTTGCCAAGTGTTTATCTATCCTTTGACCTAATGTCCCTTCCGTACATACAGAGACGCACGCCCGACCGAGGTGCTTTTGGTGGGAAAGCTGAGGCAATAAAGGCTCGCGCGCGGCCCTCGAGCGGCCTCTTCCTTCGTAACACTGGCCTGGATCGCATCTCTGGGGCGCCCCAGAAGAACCCAGCTCACGTCGCATCACCGCAATAGGGTCAAGGCTCGACCTGGGAATCGAACTCGGCAACTCTTAGGCCCGCCGCCCAACCACACTTAATATGCTCATTATCAAGATAATCCACGTATTGTGACGGTCAACTACGTTACCCTACATCTACATTGTGCGTGATCTAACACGCCCTTGGTTGTTGTGTTTTGCCAGCAACGTAAAGTCAAGAATATGCATTTAAAAAAGACAAAATTTAAGGGATTTTAGTTGTATTTTAGGAGCTATTTAGGTGCTAATTAGGTGCCGAATTTCAAAAAATGCTCTAATAATTTCACCACAACGAACGGTTGATATTTGCGTTGCTGGCAAAACGTATCGTTAGAAATGCAGTGAAGATGATAGATATAAAATAAATATAAATGGCAAGGAATTAAGTGCTAATTAATTGCAGATAGCAGATAGATGACGTTAATATTCTGAGAATAATTGGGTCCAGGACCACCCACGCCTTACTATATTATATAGGTATGAACGGAATTTTTTGTTCTTTATAAGTTGTATATTATAAATAAGATAGGTCAAATCTGTACTAAAACCGAATCGGAACACCCCGACTCCACGTAATCTTGTATGGCCTTCCATTTTAGTGTTTTTTAAACGCGTTAGGGAGAGCAGGCATTGGCGCGGAGGGAGAGCAGGTTCGCCCGCTGTAGCTAACTTAGCACCTGATTAGCACTTAAAAAGCTCTAATTTTGGCATTTTCTAAATAAAATTCCTGACTTTGCGTTGCTGGCGAGATACAATTGCACTCGACCAGTTTTAATTTATATAACTATATTGGCGGCTTTAACAGCTATTTGAGTACTACGGCTTTAACAACTATCTGAGTATATATATTTATAAGTATGCACTCAATTTTGGGGTTGTGTACAAGCCTGGGCATTCAAACTTTATAGATTTTTTATGTAACTTCGAAAAACAGCTTCTGTTAAAAAAAGAGGACTTTAATCTTTGGAGACACGAATATGGATCTAATATGTACTGACAGTATGACAAAATGTTATAAAACTATGCTTACGGAATCTGGATACAAAATAAATACAATATAAACAAAATAGACCCTGAGTGCTGTACTCGGAAAACAACAACTACAAAAACAATTATTGATCACGTTTCTACTAACTTGAAATGTAACAATTTTCATTTGGCTATCATTGAATCAGCCCTATCGGATCATAAAAATATGTACTTAGAAATAAAAAGAGTAATACCTCCACCAAAACAAAAAATAGTGTATGAAGCGACTGATTATAGTAAATTAAATAAAATCGAATAAGCGATCGAGTGGAACCAGGGCTCCAAAGTTTTTGCCAGAGATCTGTCTGCCAGTAAGAGCCAACTGTCAAAGCTGAAGACTGAGTGTGGCAGCATCGTTCCCGGGACACCTGAGATTTTGAGTGAGATTGAGAGGTTCTATGGGCAGCTGTACACATCATCGTTGGAGCCACATGCAAGTGTGAGTAACGATCCAAGAGCAAGTCTTATCCGACACTATTCCGATGATATCACGGACGTCAGTCTAAGCGAGATTAGAATGGCTCTCTAGCACCTTAAAAACGGCAGGGCCCCAGGCGAGGATGGAATTACAGCGGAACTTCTGAAAGCGGGTGGAACACCGGTACTTGAAGTCCTTCAGAAGCTCTTCAATTCCGTCCTCCATGGTGTCACTACTCCAGAGGCGTGGAGCAGAAGGGCGGTGGTCTTGTTCTTTAAGAAAGGCGACAACGCTCTCTTGAAGAACTACAGACCGATTTCCCTTCTGTCTTCACCGCTGCATTGGAAGACGTTTTCGAGCTACTGGACTGGAAAGGATACGGTATTAACATCAATTGCGAGTACATCACTCACCTTCGATTTGCCGACGATATAGTCCTTATGGCAGAATCGCTGGAGGACTTAAGCACTATGCTCAATGACCTCAATAGTGCCTCCCAGCGGATAGGTCTTAAGATGAACATGGACAAAACAAAGATTATGTTTAATGTCCATGTCACACCTATGCCAGTAGTTGTTGGGAGCACTATGCACGAAGTTGTTGACGAGTACGTTTACCTGGGACAAATAGTCCGACTAGGTAAGTCCAACTTCGACCGAGAGGTCAATCGACGGATTCAACTCGGCTGGGCAGCGTTCGGGAAATTACGACATATCTTCTCGTCATGTATACCTCAATCTCTAAAAACTAGATTGTACAACCAGTGCGTGTTGCCAGTGATGACTTACGGATCTGAGACGTGGTCCTTCACTGCTGGCCGTATGAGGACGATCAAGGTCGCTCAGCGAGCTATGGAGATCTACGTAAACAATATTTACCAAGCGGGACTACAGGGTTGCCTTGTTCTCTACGCAGATAATACAAGCTTATTTTATTTCGGCAGCAATGTCAAAGAAATAACGATGCGTGCACAAGAGGATCTAAGCATACTTCACTGTTGGCTCCAATACAATCTATTTAACAATTAATACTTCTAAAATTTCATACATAATATTTAGTTCCAAAAATAGAAAAATACCTGATCGACCTAAACTTAGCATTAACGGTGAGATATTACAACAAGTTAACCAAGAAAAATACCTAGGCTTAATACTGGACAAAAACATTACATGGAAAGATCACTTGTTATATATTCACAACAAACTCTCCTTACTTGTGGGTGCACTGCATAAAATAGTTCGATATATACCGAAACTATGTTCAGCAGTAGACTTGTGAAGGGCTGTAATGATGATGATGATGATATACCGAAACATGCTCTACTTTTAATATACAATACATTGGTAAAGCCTCACTTACTGTATCAAATCGAAATATGGGGTACTGCAGCTAAAAGTAATTTCAAAACAATACAAATATTACAAAATAAAATAATTAAAATCTTACACAACTATGGCTTCTTAACACCATCGAAAACGATTTACAAAAACACAAACATTTTAAATATTAAACAACTTTTTACGTATAATACATGTCTACTTATCTACAAGATAACTCACAAGCTTATTCACTCACACAGAACATTCACAACAAAAAGTCAAATAAACAAATATATAACCCGCCGAGCCAACAATTTTGTGTTACCTGCCGTAAGAAGAATCTATGTAAAAAATGACATAACATTTGGGGGAGCACAGTTATACAATCAACTTCCAAAACATGTGAATGTGTGAAGCGACTTCTATCAATATTTTTAAAAGAAGATTATTTGAATATATTTATAATGATGAATTAAAATTATACTTGGACCACCGCCTTATAGTTGATAGGAACACAATGAACTCGCTTCTTGGTTAACGATCGACCGGTATAATTTTTATTTATTTTTTTTACTACCCACACGCACTAGAATTATAATATAGATGTTATTGTTCTCATGTAAGTGACTTATTATCTTAATGAGAAATAAAGTTCTTTAAAAAGAACAGCAGATAAAAAAATATAGCACGTGTTTTATTTAATTTTAGGTTAAGGCATTCTTGGGTAATTCTTTAATTTTACGAGTAGACAACGCTAAGATCACACTATCATAGTCAAGTTGTGTACAGGAGCGAATTTCTCCTTATACTTGTCGTAAAATTCTTTTGAAATTAAACACAATTAAAAATAAGATTAAACAATCACTATGTTAATTTCCAGCGTTCTGATAGTTTTACGCCAACCACATTAATGGGGGTTTAAGTGTCTGGCGGCTCAATCATAGTTAAGCTGGCCTACCATCATCCTTTATTAATTAACTTTGTTCTGGTATACACTAAATGAGGTAATTTTTTCTTGAGGAATTTAAATTTAAATTAAAAACAAACTTATAGACCACCTGATGGAAAATGGCTAGCATCTAATGGGCACCTGCAGCCAATTTCAAATAAAGGAGGCTTTATAAGCGTTGTCACAATCGAATACCAAAATACAATGCCTCACATTCTGTAATCATACTGGTTCGCAATATCCTTCAATCGTTCACGATTGAAGGATATGCGAACTGAAGATTGCGAACTGAAGAGCAATGAAGGATATTATTGTATTCATACAGCAACGTACTTATCCTAAAAAACGCCACTATGGACATAGTTGATATATCCAGTGTGGCGATTACGTACTATCCCCCTTAAAATAAAAAGGCTCGTATTCAGTAGTGGACCCTAATCGGTTCATAAAGAAGAATAGAAGTTGTGACAATTATGCTTGATGCAGTCACAACAATCATGCGCGGCTCGTCTCTAAATCGGTACATTAATGTCGATAATACTAGACCTTGTGTTTAAATACGTGTGTTTCTTTTTAGGGAAGGTCATGTTTTTGCGAACTGGTGTAGATTTTGACATTAAAAAAGCTATATAGATGGAATAAAATAATTGATTTTGGATTTTACTTTACTTGGCTAAACGAAGACTAGCATTGAATAAATTCAGAGCTACTACGGTTTGTTAGCATTTTCTATAAAGAAAAAGTATCTTTTAACGTAGATGAAAAGGTGGTTAATGATGATTGTGAATGTAGGTAATTATTATTGAGCGATGTTTTGTAAATTATTATGGCAATTTTTTTACGAATTATAAAAGGACGCAGTATGAATAGAAGAATTATAAGTATGACAATGCGAACGAATCAATCATTGCTTTTTCACTCGGTCTAAATGCCTTTTTTACTGAAAGCAAGCTTTTCTGGTGTCATTGAGCTATCGTTGAAAATCCCTGCTTTTTTTTTTTGGAAATTATAGGTAATCAGATAAAGACAAAGCCTAGATGAATGAATGCATCGCAATAATGAATCACTGACCAAATTTATCATATTATTTTATGTTCATTACCGAAAACAAAGCTCAAATAAATCGTGATTTAACTATTAAGTATTTTAATTACTATATGCATATTATGTGTACGATGATATTATGTGAAATTTATTACCTACCTAATCACTAATAACTCTGTTTAGAAATACCACATATCTGTTAAAACATTTTTGCCATAGAGCAAATCACATAAATAAATGAAATGAAATAAATAAGTACACGACAGAATACAGCAGTGCCCTGTCTGTCAGACAGTGAACATGCAATTTTGCGATGAACACCGAGTTGTGATTGAATGATTTATTATACATAATAATTATACATAATTTAATTTAATTATAAATTATACATAATAACGCTTATAAATATGAGAGTAGGTGAACAAGAGGGAAAGAGATAGATTTCTATAAACGAAGTAGTTCACTTGCACTTTTCTGCAGTCAACTTCAAGCAAAGAGGGCTACAGATGTGCTGTCACTTCTCAGCGCTTAGATGGAAAGCCTCTCAGCTTATAGTTATTTAGTTTACGTTTAAATTTGATTTAAAACACATATATATATATATATATATATATATATATATATATATATATATATATATATATATATTATATACTTTTATACATAACGTATATAGACGTTTTTCACTTGCTTGATTATTAATAACGGTAAACCTTTTGCTGTTCTCGAAAATATATCATTGTAATCGCAATGATCTAAAAAAATCCTCAACTTTTATTGAAATTTATTATCGCAAGTAACGGTCACAACTTGGTAGTTTTTTAAATTGTAAATTACCTTGGAAATTGATTCTCGCAGTTGTCAGATCATTATAACATCCTTGGCGAAATTTCATTAAGTGAAATCTTGATCTAGATGGTAGCGTCGGAATTAGAATTGCCATATATGGTCATCCTCCTATGACGTAGTCTGTCGGGGGGTAAATAGTGCTTGCCTCTTAGGAAGGATAATTGTGGCTTAAGTTTAGCAGTGGACTTTAGATAGGCTGTAACAGTAATGGTATTACATACATACATACATAAACACTCACGTCTGTCACCCAGAGGGGTAGGCAGAGACTACGGACTTCCATTTGGCACGATCCTGACATACCTCTTTCGCCTCCTTTACATCCATATATCTACGCATACATGCTCGTCGGTTAAGGGTACTTCTAACGTGGCCCCTTTTCAAAATATCGCCAATTTGGTCGATAAACTTTTTTCTAGGGCGTCCCTTCCCGACTCGGCCGTTCACATCTGCCATATAAATTTGCTTTGTCACTCTTTCCTCATTCATTCTTTCTACATGACCAAACCACCGAAGCATTCCTTTCTTAATCCTGGTCACAACATCATCTTGCATACCACATTTATTTCTTATCATGCAATTTCTCACCCTGTCATTCAGATTCAACCCTAGCATACTCCTTAAAGACCGCATTTCTACAGCATTTATTCTACTTTCGTGCTTCTTCTGCGACACCCAGCTTTCACTACCATACATTAAAGTAGGGACTAACACAGCATTATGAATTACCATACGTGTCTTTTTTGACACATTCTGGTTCTTCATAATAGAGTGTAGTGCCCCATTCACTCTATTCCCTGCATTTACTCGTCGTTCTATATCCCTATCATATCTACCATCCCTGCTAAATACACATCCCAAATACACAAACTCATCCACTTGCTCAATTAACTCTCCTTCTGTTCTTATTTCACATACCGTTTTGCTTTCTTCTCTTTCAAAAACCATCACTTTCGTCTTACTTGCGTTCATTTTCATTCCCCTTTCTTTTAATTCTCAGTTCATTAATGTAACCATCATTTGCAACTCAGCCGCCGATGACGCAAATATGACTTGATCATCGGCATACAAAAGGCATTTGACGGTTAACTCGCCCATTCTTAACCCACATTCTTCATCTTTCAAAGTTTGCAAACACCTGTGCATAAATACGTTGAACAGCCAAGGGGAAGCTAGACAGCCCTGGCTGATACCTTTTTGGATACCAAACTAGTCCGATTAGACCCTATTGATCCTGACACAAGCACTAGATTCCCTATAAAGAGACCTTAATGCCTGTATCAAACCAGCTCTCAACCCGTATGAGTTCAGTGTTTGCCCTAACACATTCCTGTCCACTCTGTCATAAGCCTTTTCCAAGTCCATGAACGCACAGAAAACTTTCTGGTTTTTGGCCAAAAACTTCTCCGCAATCATACGCATGGAAAAGACTTGATCCGTACATCCCATTCCCTTTCTAAAATCCGCTTGCACATCCCAAATTTTTCCATCAGTTTCTTTCATAACTCTTTCAATTAACACCTTAGCATACAGTTTACCCACAATACTAAGCAAGCTGATACCACGGTAGTTTTGCAGTCCCGCTGTGACCCTTGTCCTTTATATATCAGTACTATAACTGCTTTACACCAGTCATCCGGTACCCGTTTTAATTCCCAACATAAATTAAACAAGGTGTACAGCAGGCCTGCCACCACTCCCTCTCCAGCCCTTAGCATCTCGAGTTATACTCTATCATATCCAGCTGCCTTAACTGCTTTCATGCTTTTCATTGCTTTCATTATTTCATCTACACTTATCTCCATACCCCTTTCCACTTCTTTCGGAATTTCTAGTTCATTTAATTGAGACGACTCTTCACTCATAAGCACGCTTTCAAAGTATTCCTTCCATCTGTTTAAATTCGAAGCTTCATCATTCAGAATACATCCATTCTCGTCTCTTATAGCATTCATTATAGGCTGTTTTGTATTTCCCCTGGCAGTTTCTACGAGTTTCCAGAACATTTTTATGTTAGCCTGGAAATTATCAGATATCTTTCTATCATTCTTATCCGTTTTTTCTTTCTTTTTCCTTTCAACAACTTCTTTTACTCTCTTATTTAGACGTCTAAATTCTGCCTTTTTTCTTTCAATCTCATCATTCATACCAGAAGAATTACCAGCTTTGGTTGCTAGTAAATCTAACCATGCTTTATTCTTTGATTCAACTTCCACCCGTACCTCATTATCATGGTATTGTACCATCAAATAATAAGTGGTCTAACAATATAATGATAATATGTCTGTGGAAACGATACTTAAGAGGTAAAAGAGATAGGGAAGATATGTGCGGGCGAGTAGCAGGAGAGAGGACGTCATAGAGGCGAAAGGAAAATTAAGCTAAATTTTGTAAGACGGAGGAAGCAAATATTTAAAATAGATTTATACTTTGTTTTCAAGTATTGTTATATAGTTTACTTTGTGCCCAGTCCCACGATTTTGTACAATTAAGTGTGATAAACCAGCACACAGTCCACCTACATCGACTCTCGATCAACTTAGTTAAAAAATAAAATTCGGGTTTTAAATCGGGATTAAAATGTGGACTGTTATTATCGGCCCAATTACATATTTTTTTGCAATTTAAATTGTCTACCAATTTTTTTTTACTTAATTCATTTTCAGTTCGTTCAATGAATTCATTTCTAAATTCTTTCTTTCTCCATTACGTTCAAACAGATACATTTATAGACTATTACTACTATAAAATAGTAATTAAACCCTGTATTTCTGGTGTAAGTATAATCACTACCACCCTATGTCGTTTCGTTATTGTCATAAGAAAAAACACAGGAGAAGTAAAACAGGAGATTGGCAGCAGCATCTTCCTAATAATAGCTTAAAATAATAAAAAAATCGATTACCAATTCACCTGCTAAGCGTAGCATATACGGTAAATTTAACCCTCAGAGGCAATCAATGTGGGAGGCCTATGTACTATGTACGTACTGCTACAGTAGACTTTTGATAGACTGTGTGTGTGTTACTAAAATATTTTTTAAGCCTTCAGTCTTCAAACAATCACGTTTGCTACGTATTTGATAACATGTCGTTTATTTATTTTTTCTGCCAGGGATATATTTTGCGAAGACAGTCATAATTATCTTCGCGCAATTTTGTACCTTATCCTGCAACAATACGATCTGCAATTGCGTAACATTTTACTGCTTTACTATGTAAGCACCTAATTTGATTTTCTTCGTACGGAACGAAGTAAAAGAGAGATTCTATTAATGCACGATAAGCGTTTTACTGATTCACTCGCAGCAACATACTTACTTTGCGAAGTATAAGAAACATTTCTTATTTGTTGGCAAGTAATGTATGTATTTATTTTGCTACTTCTTTAGTTTATACGAGGGAAATGAAAATTTCGGGAATCAAGGAAGTGACACAACATTACTATTTAAAAATGATTTTATTGCATTTCGAAGTATTCTCCGCAAAATTCGACACATTTTTCCATACGATGGAACCAATCATTGAAGCAACCATTCCATTCGGAAGTTGGGGTCTCCGAAATGGCCGTTTTGTAGGCGTCCACAGTTTCTTCAGGCGATGAAAATCTCTGTCCACGCAATTTATTCCTTATTTTAGGAAAAGTATAGAAATCATTAGGGCTTAGGTCGGGGCTGTGCGGCGGATGGTCTAATAATTCTATGTTTTCTTGCTCTAAAAACTCTTTTGTTCTATGTGCGGTTTAAGAACTCGCATTGTCGTGATGGAGGATGATGCGGCGGTTGCATTTCTCTTTACGGAGTTCAGAAACGACCTGTGGAAAAAAATGCTAGTATACCATTCTGCGTTAAACGTTCTTTATCGAGACAAACGTGGCCACCATTTTCTTTGCAACACTCCGTGAACGAACAATTTTTGTTGGTTTTAACTCATTTTAGAATACCCAAACTCGTGACTGATTTTTTGTTTTGGTTTGTTTCGTTTGCATATATCCAGGATTCGTCACCTGATACGATGTTTTATACAGCATTTGAGGATCCTGCGTGGAATCTTTCTAGAGTTCTGACGCACCAAGTAACTCGAGTCGCTTATTGCTCTTCACAGAGCGAATGCAGTATCCATCGGGAAAACAACTTTTTTACACCTAATTGTTCATGCAAGATTATTTGTATTTAACTCATGCCAATGTCTAAAATTGCCTGAATTTCGCGGTATGTCACATGTCGATCTTCCTCAATCAGCTTACGCACAGCATCAACGTTTTATTGGGTGACTGCAGTTTTTGGACGACCTTGACGGGGATCATCACTGAGCTTGACACGTCCACGTTGAAATTCAGCAAACCAGCGATAATTGTGGTTTTGGATGGGGCTTCATCACCAAATGCAGAAATAATCCGGTTAACACACTGTTTTTGTGTTAAACGACTTCGAAAGTCATAATAAATCATCGCTCTTGAATTTTCTCGAGTCAATTTCATTTTTTCAACGACTAAACAAGTTTGACAAAACCTTGTGACAAGACCGAGGATCTTTTTTAAAATAAATAAATGGTATTAGATTTTTAAAACTAAGGAGTTTTCAATTAAAAAGATTTTAATATGACAGGAACAGTGGAAATATTCCATTCCCGATACTTTTAGTGCAGCCTAGTACTGTATACACAAACAATGAGGAGGTAAACAAAATTATTTAGATTTCTTTCACCATTTTAAAATAGATTATTTTTATAATGATTTCTTATATTTACGCGAACACTATACATGATTAAAACTACTTTTACGGATTTTATCGCGTTTTTTTTTACTTTTTATTTACTTTTATTTTTAATTCCCGACGTTTCGGGCGCTTTCCAGCACACATGGTCACGGCGAACTGAGATGACTGACGTCCCGATATCATTGTTAAACCCGGAGTACCTTCAGCTTTTTTAATTATTGTTTATGGTCCGATCTATGCAAAATGAACTGACTGTGTCCTGAGGTCTTGCAGTGGTATGCTTGGGTTTAGTTTTAATTTTATTGATTATAGGATCCCAAGCAGGTGGTAGTACCCAGCCTCCTTCTCTATTGAAATTAGGATGTTTTTTAATTTCAATAGTCTCACGTATCATCCTTGGTAGGAATCGGTGTTCTTTCGCGAGGATTTGTGATCTATCAAATCTGATGTAATGGTTGGGTCCGTCTAGGATATGATCACAAACTGCAGACTTCCCGGAACGTTGATGCTTCACATCAGCTATATGTTCTTTTACGCGGGTCCTAATTGATCTTTTTGTTTGTCCTATATAAGAGACACAGATCCCTCGTGTCTCGTGATCTGTGACAGCAAACACCTGGCCGCCGAGCTTCAGCACGTTAAGCAAGTTAAGAGGCTATTGAAATTAAAAAACATCCTAATTTCAATAGAGAAGGAGGCTGGGTACTACCACCTGCTTGGGATCCTATAATCAATAAAATTAAAACTAAACCCAAGCATACCACTGCAACTGCAAGACCTCAGGACATAGTTCATTTTGCATAGATCGGACCATAAACAATAATTAAAAAAGCTGAAGGTACTCCGGGTTTAACAATGACATCGGGACGTCAGTCATCTCAGTCCCCCGTGACTATGGGTGCTGGAAAGCGCCCGAAACGTCGGGAATTAAAAATAAAAGTAAATAAAAAGTAAAAATAAACGCGATAAAATCCGTTAAAGTAGTTTTAATCATAGATTATTTTTATAAAACTGAATTGATTAACGAACTTACACTCCACCTAATGGTAAGTGGCAACTGCATTCTAAGGACACCTGCAACTATTTTTATCAAAAACCGTATATAAAACGTGGCGTTTACTGCCTCTTTGGTCTAGTGGTTGTATTATTGCGACTGCTAATCATGAGATCCTTGGTTCGAATCCCGGGTCGGGACAAAAAATCAATCCTATTGAATTTTTCCGTCAAGAAATTTTCAGTAGCTGCCCGGAGTCAAGAAGTTGGTGGTGTCTCATCCCCGTGCCCCGGAAAGCACGTAAAGCCGTTGGTCCTGCGCCTGATCTTTCTCCGGTCGGGTCGTTTTACCGTCCTATCGGATTATGATAGTGAGAGAATAGAGAGTGCACCTGTACATGCGCATACACTTGGGCACTATAATCCTGTCCTGCGCCAATGGCTAGTCTTCGTTGAGTCTGGGCGCCGTGACCGAAATTCGGTCTGGGGGACATTATTATATAAAGCGTTGACCTATGACTAAGACGGATCCTTAACAGCCTATAATTATACTAGCTCTTTGTAATGGTACACGTTAAGACCGGAACAAAGCTCTGCAAGCTGTTTTTTGCCGGCAGAAGTAGTTTAGAAAGTGTTACTTAGCCACACGGATCCTAGCCAGAATAGGAGTCCTGAATAATGCATATTGAATGAATAGAGGCTGTTCAGTTTTAAAACTGAGTAATAATTACTTGCAGGAGAATGACAAAAAATAAATCAGGAAATTTTTGAAAAGCTTTAATTATTCATACATACAAAGATGTGGTCGTATTAAAGGATTTATTGAAGATGTTTTTAACTTTCTTTAGAGAATTACTACGTACTCGTAAATAAGATTTTAAATACAACATTATTTTAATGTCAGTATATTTCGATTTAGGAAAGCAGATTTCTTGAAACAAGAAATTAATCCTAAGGGAAATTATAATATAACAAACTGTTGCTCGCGACTTCGCCAGTGTGTAATTTATGATTTTTTTTTGGCGGAAATCTAATCTTATTTCTTAAATTAAAGTCACCTAAGTTACTTCTCGTAACATCAGCTATAAACCAGTTAAAGTCCCATCAAAATCGGCCCAATCATTTCGGAGAGATTTTATACGTGGTAGAGCCATGCTGCAGTTATATTAGAAGTATAGTTGTAGCACGAATGGATGGGGATGAACCACGCTCTCACAGAATACCAGCGTAAAATAGTAGCTAAATGTTGTTGTGTTTCGTATGGTGAGTGTTGAGAACCGGAGACCCTTTTTACTGGAAAGGAGGCATTCCATCTTAGTCCTAACAGTTGACAACGCATCTGCATTTTGAATCGTTATCGAGGATAGATGTAGATGTCTACGATCCACAGCAACCACTTACCATCAGGTGGACTGTGTGCTCGTTTGTCACCCTATCCTATAAAAAGAAGGTTAGCTGGAATAAAGAGACAGAAATAAAAAGTTATTTTTTTTTAATTATAAGTACTGTATGTACTTTCACAATATTATTGTTAATACTTGAACATCACTTTTTTTTGCTATACTTACGATAAAAATCCGCAAAATTTTCGTGAAAAATATCAAAAGAAAATAATTTGTTTTTCTGTCAGCATGTACGACATTATTTCATAAATAAAATATCTCGAATACCATTCCGAAGCGAATACCTGATTTGATTCCTCGCATGTGGAGTGGAATGAATAAAAAAGAATATTCGTAATGCATTTTCTCGACGCGATTTTTATCGACATAGTACACAATACACTCAGAAAATTTAATAATTTCTTTTATATTTGCATATCGTTTTATGTTTTATTAATGCAATAATACAATATTGACATAATTTGAGCTCTAGGGGAGAATATACCAAATTCTACATTTGCTCCTAATGCACGCGGTGCTTGACGCACTTACTTTCTACAATCGTTAAATAAAAAAGGCATAATACTCTGTGGCGCAGTGGCTTAACAAAGAGTTGCAGCGCTAAGGGCCGTGGGTTAGAATCCCACACGGAAAAGGTATTTGTATGTCTTACAAGTAACTGTTCCAGGTCCGGATGTTTGTTCTTTTGAAATTTATATATGTAAATTGCCCCCATGATACAGAAGAAAACCCTAGTATAAAGGTAACGTTTATTTTTGCAAATAGAAATAAAAATAGAATATAAAAATAAAATAACGGAAGTTGAAATAAAAACATTAATACTAAGTCATAAAAATTAATGAAATCAACGGTACGGAGATGGGCAGCATCGTCTTTCTAATAAAAAAACGGAAAATAAAAACGACTGTGCTTACTGGCTTTGCCAAGCGTGACAACTGTCTTAAATATTTAAGGACAATCTAAATGGATGACTTTGTTTTGTTGTAGACGAAGAGTATGATGACGATAATTTAAAAAGCCGAGTTGGCTAACTTCATTGAATCCGACAGAATTAACATTAATTCTACAAGTTTATCTCGTGTAGCCGAAATAGTAATATGTGTTTCAGTATTGCAATCTTTAAAAGGAATATATCGGAAGTCGTAACTATGAATTTACAAGTGAAAATTACGTTATATGATACAGATGATGCTTTGACATTGTTAGAATTATTAATCACCTCCGGAGATCTAATGTCTAAACGCTAATATAATATTGTAACTAAATGATTTTATTTCAGAGTATATATTGAGATAGAAATTAAATTTTTACATTTTATTTTAGCGTAGGCTATTGTATATTAAGAATAATGGGGTAACTTGGATATTTTGGGTATCACTTGGCTACTTTTGAGTGTGTTGATGGCTGAAGATCTCATCTTGCGGTGGCAGGCCTTACAAGGGGCCGCCTGACTTGCTACCACCCTCCTGTCTGAGTCAGGCACGAAGCAGCCCACCGCGCTCCGTCTGTGAGTGGGTGAACCAGTGCCTTTGGGGGACAAAATGGCCATCAGTTGCGCTGCTTAAGACAAGTCTGGACTTTTGAGCAAAGCTATACCAGGTTAGCGGGGTAGCGGGATCCGAGGCACGATCTTGCCGTTGGTCGACCGCAGGTAGTTGGAAGGCCCAAGTAGCACGCCAGCTACTTGTTAAAGGCTGCTCCACCAACTCGCATCCGAAATTTCCGAAATTCTCCACCGTGCTGGTAGGCGACTGGATAGGAGAACTTAGTGGTTATTTTGAGAGGCTTTGGCGTCTCCACGGTTTCCAAATGAGTTCCCCGTGGGTTAGCTAAATTTTTGAGTCTTCAGTTGGTATAGAGTGGTGTCGCGATTTCTCAACTATTTCTTCATAAAAAAACACCAAAATAAAATAAAAAAGTTTAAAAGTAAAATATGGCAAAAAACCCGCGGTACTTCCTCCCACTTAAAGTGCACCTAACGAACATCAGAGGGTTGC
The DNA here is from genome assembly GCA_907164705.1 of Parnassius apollo. Classification (NCBI taxonomy): domain Eukaryota; kingdom Metazoa; phylum Arthropoda; class Insecta; order Lepidoptera; family Papilionidae; genus Parnassius; species Parnassius apollo. Next base: position 7,042,905 of record CAJQZP010000975.1, read on the forward strand.
ACACTAACCTTGGACCACGACGACCAGCTTTGTTTTATACCAAAATTTTTACCCGCTGAAGTGAATACTTGATCCCTACTCTTGGTCAAGAACTCGGAGATGATTATACCGGGGCCTTTAAGTACGATTTTACTATCCCATACTAACTGCTGTGTTCGGTATCATAAAATCTAATCAGAACAGGTCAGGTTTTATTTTGTGAGGCACCCAATCGATGCTTTTTTCACCTCAGGCAACTGTAATTGGCTGGATATTAGTTTATACACTACATCGATAAGGTTCTCATATTGTTTTTCGGGCAGCCCATGAAATAAAAACACTTTCCTTCTCATAGCCATTTCATGCCTATCAAGCCCATGGCAGAGTAATTGGATTTGAGTTTTCATTGCTGAAAGGGATTGGCAAACAAATAATTTAAATTTAGCAAACTATATATATAACTGCAGTATATGGAAAACTGCAGCTAGCTTCAAATAAAGAGTTGTTATCTCTGAGAATTAATATGAAATACCTAATAGCTTGTGCTGTATTATATTTTCTTTCTCTTTACATAGGAATGTAGCGAAACAAGCATTGCTATTTGGAGTCAAAAATATTTAAGAGGATGGTACCTACCTAGATGGACTCCTAGACCGAAAGGAATTCTACCACTTTGTATAAATATAATTAATGTCCTGTTTTGGCAACGTAAGTAATATTTCATAGCTTTTGCAGAAGTTCGCTTTTTAAGCACTCTTAAAGACGAAGAGCACGTTGCTATTGATGGGCATACACGGCTTGAAGCACGGATATAACAATGATAGCAGCATTTGCCGTCAAACAAGTTCCAAAAATAATTAAGATAATAACTTCATCATCATCATCGTTACTACAGCCCATCATAAATCTACTGCTGAACATAGGCCTCTCAGATCACGACTATGACCATTTTTATACAGCAAAATGTCCCATCGGCGAACAATCAGTTCTAGGTATACTGTCCAGGAATGGCGGAGCCGTTGTATGAAAATCCTTAAGGTCACAAAGTGCCTAGTGGAGAATGAAAGGATTGTTATACAAGTATACTCGATACAAGGACACAAGGACCAAGCCATGCGTCAAATTATGTACTACTACTATCCACTTTGCATAGATGGATAAACCAGGTGCAAAATAGTTTTTGTCATATTATATAATAACCCATATTAAATAAAGCCTATTTTATTTGCACATAATATATATAGGAATTAATTAGTGATTTATTAACATGCAAACATTATTTACATAATTTTTTTGATACATAGGCTGCACTAAAAGTATCGGGAATGGAATATTTCCACTGTTCCTTTCATATTAAAATCTGTTTAATTGAAAACTCCTTGGTTTTAAATATCGAATACCATTTATTTATTTAAAAAAAAGATTCTCGGTCATGTCACAAGGTTTTGTCAAACTTGTTTAGTCGTTGAGAAAATGAAATTGACTCGAGAAAATTAAAGAGCTATGATTTATTATGACTTTCGAAGTGGTTTAACACAAAAACAGTGTGTTGACCGGATGATTTCTGCACTTAGTGATGAAGCCCCATTCAAAACCACAATTTATCGCTGGTTTGCTGAATTTCAACGTGGACGTGTCAAGCTCAGTGATGATCCCCGTCAAGGTCGTCCAAAAACTGCAGTCACCTAAGAAAACATTGATGCTGTGCGTAAGCTGATTGAGGAAGATCAACATGTGGCATACCGCGAAATTCAGGCAAATTTAGACATTCGCATGAGTCAAATACAAATAATCTTGCATGAACAATAAGGTGTAAAAAAGTTGTTTTCCCGATGGATACCGCATTCGCTCTGTGAAGAGCAAAAAGCGGCTCGCGTTACTTGGTGCGTCAGCACTCTCGAAAGATTCCACGTAGGATCCTCAAATGCTGTATACAATATCGTATCAGGTGACGAATCCTGGATATACGCGTATGAACCCGAAACAAAAAAAACCAGTCACGAGTTTGGGTGTTCGAAAATGAGTTAAAGCCAACAAAAATTGTTCGTTCACGGAGTGTTGCAAAAAAAAAATGGTGGCCACGTTTGTCTCCAAAACCGGCCATGTTACGACTTTATCCTCTTGAAGGACAAAGAACGGTTAATGCAGAATGATATGCTGGCATTTGTTTGTCACAGGTCGTTTCTGAACTCCGTAAAGAGAACTGCAACCGCCGCATCATCCTCCATCACGACAATGCGTGTTCTCACACCACACACAGAACAAAAGAGTTTTTAGAGCAAGAAAACATAGAATTATTAGACAATCCGCCGTACAGCCCCGACGTAAACCCTAATGATTTTTATACTTTCCCTAAAATAGAGAATAAATTGCGTGGACAGAGACTTTCATCACTTGAAGTAGCTGTGGACGCCTACAAAACGGCCACTTTGGAGACCCCAACTTCCGAATGGAATGGTTGCTTCAATGATTGGTTCCATCGTATGGAAAAATGTGTCAAATTTCGCGGAGAATACTTCGAAAAGCAATAAATACATTTTTAAATAGTAATGTTGAGTCACTTCCTTGATTACCCAAAATTTTCATTGCCGCCTTCGTAACAACTTAAAATAATAAAAATATGCGGTCGACCATCCGCACTATACTATGTTCAGCAGTAGACTTTTATAGACTGTAGTGAACAGTAGACTTTTATAGAATGATGGAATGGATTATACTATTAGTTATGAAATGTATTTATCAATCAGCATCTAATTGCACATCATTGGATATGCAATTCTATTATTGAGTGTGGGCCTACCATAATTAGTACATGGCTTCGCAATCATAATTTTTCTAATTTGCTATAGTCAACTATTATGAGAGCTGCGGGATGAAAAAGGGCGGTGAATTCTTTTACGCGGCCACCAAACAACATATGAATTTTGTTGAGTATTAGCGAAAATTATTAATTTTATCATTATGTCGTCCTGATCGTAAGTCCTAAGGTAGTAAAACTCATTCGTACAGTCAGAGTTGGCACCATCCTCTTACCAACATAGAATAGAATGAAATATTTTTTATTCCATCTAGATTACAAGAATACTAATTGAAATTATCAAATTCTACCCTACAAGGCATTTTATCATTATTCAGCGTGTGAAAATGCATCTGTTTCAGTATTTGAAGGTAGTGGTAGGCTTATGGACGGCATGAGCTACTTACTGTCAAGTGTACTGTTAGCCCATCTCTAAAATAGAAAAACTAAGAATTGATCTTGTCCTTTAGTTATAAGAAGTAGATAACTATTAGTCTTAGGATTGAGCTAGTGTCAGTATCAAATTAAAAAAAAATCCGTAAAAAAAGGAAACTTAAAATTCTTGGATGTCAAATTTAGCGCATAAAGCGCAGTGGCTAAGGTACTTCTTTCGTGAATAAGATGTTTTTATAAACTCGAAATAATCAATGCTAAATATAGTTAAAATACCGTTTTGTATTAAGACTATAGGAGTCAAGTCATTAATAGTATGTACAAATATCTTAATTGATGTTAATTGTAAATTATAAATTAATGCTACGATCTTGTTGCTTATTATAGCCAGCAGTATTACTATCTTACATATTAAATAAGATGGTAATACTGCTGTCTATAATGAGCAACTTTAATATACACAGATCACTGAAGAGTACCAGGGGTTTTTTATAGGATAGGGTGACAAACGAGCACACATTCCACCTGATGGTAAGTGGTTGCTGTCGCCTATAGACATCTACATCTATCCTCGATTACGAATCAAAATGCAGATGCATTGTCACCCGTGAGAACTAAGATGAAATGCCTTGTTTCCAATAAAAGGGTCTCCGGTTTTCCATACTCACCATACGAAACACAGCAGCATTAAGCTATTATTTTACGCTAGTATTCAGTGAGAGCGTGGTCCTTTTCCGGTCGAGCCAACCCATTCTTGTTACAACTATACCACTGATATAACTGCAGCATAGCTCTACCACGTATGACAATGGGTAGGTATGCCAAACTTTTGGCACAGTGATTCGCATAAACCGTATAACCTTAACTATTATGGAAATTCACATCCTCTGGGAAAGAAACGTATATAAAAAAAAGAAAGCAGTAATTGTTCACGAGTTCCGGATGATGACGTCGATGCAATCGATGGTGATGGCGAAGAAACCAAAAAGAAGAAGCAAAAACTAAATTGTTTTACGGAAATGCTATAAAAGTATTTCCGTTTTAAATTTTAAATAAACTTAATAGTTTAAATTTATAACACGAAATAAAAGACTTTAAAAGGTTTTAACGTGTCTTCGCTTCAAGATGCTAGTTTTAATGAACGCTAATAGTACTGGAAAATGTTAAACTTCCAGTTGATGGCTTCGAAATACTTTGCAACGGAGTAAAATCAATTCTGTAAAGTTTTGCTTATTTTTCTACATTTAAAATAGTTTAAGCAAAAAGAATAACCACTGAACAGTTTTCCCATAATGTTTCTACTTCCTCTTGTTTTCTTTATATTATGGCTACTAAAGACGTTTATTTCCATAGAAATATTTCTGTTTGCTAATTATAAGCCAGTGCTTATATAAACGTAACTAATATTTAACCTAGTAGGACTGGTG
>CAJQZP010000975.1:7052500-7055000 GCA_907164705.1 Parnassius apollo
ACCATCCTCTTACCAACATAGAATAGAATGAAATATTTTTATTCCATCTAGATTACAAGAATACTAATTGAAATTATCAAATTCTACCCTACAAGGCATTTTATCATTATTCAGCGTGTGAAAATGCATCTGTTTCAGTATTTGAAGGTAGTGGTAGGCTTATGGACGGCATGAGCTACTTACTGTCAAGTGTACTGTTAGCCCATCTCTAAAATAGAAAAACTAAGAATTGATCTTGTCCTTTAGTTATAAGAAGTATATAACTATTAGTCTTAGGATTGAGCTAGTGTCAGTATCAAATTTAAAAAAAATCCGTAAAAAAAGGAAACTTAAAATTCTTGGATGTCAAATTTAGCGCATAAAGCGCAGTGGCTAAGGTACTTCTTTCGTGAATAAGATGTTTTTATAAACTCGAAATAATCAATGCTAAATATAGTTAAAATACCGTTTTGTATTAAGACTATAGGAGTCAAGTCATTAATAGTATGTACAAATATCTTAATTGATGTTAATTGTAAATTATAAATTAATGCTACGATCTTGTTGCTTATTATAGCCAGCAGTATTACTATCTTACATATTAAATAAGATGGTAATACTGCTGTCTATAATGAGCAACTTTAATATACACAGATCACTGAAGAGTACCAGGGGTTTTTTATAGGATAGGGTGACAAACGAGCACACATTCCACCTGATGGTAAGTGGTTGCTGTCGCCTATAGACATCTACATCTATCCTCGATTACGAATAAAAATGCAGATGCGTTGTCACCCGTGAGAACTAAGATGAAATGCCTTGTTTTCAATAAAAGGGTCTCCGGTTCTCTATACTTACCATATGAAACACAGCAGCATTAAGCTATTATTTTACGCTAGTATTCAGTGAGAGCGTGGTCCTTTTCCGGTCGAGCCAACCCATTCTTGTTACAACTATACCACTGATATAACTGCAGCATGGCTCTACCACGTATGACAATGGGTAGGTATGCCAAACTTTTGGCACAGTGATTCGCATAAACCGTATAACCTTAACTATTATGGAAATTCACATCCTCTGGGAAAGAAACGTATATAAAAAAAGAAAGCAGTAATTGTTCACGAGTTCCGGATGCAATGCGATGACGTCGATGCAACCGATGGTGATGGCGAAGAAACCAAAAAGAAGAAGCAAAAACTAAATTGTTTTACGGAAATGCTATAAAAGTATTTCCGTTTTAAATTTTAAATAAACTTAATAGTTTAAATTTATAACACGAAATAAAAGACTTTAAAAGGTTTTAACGTGTCTTCGCTTCAAGATGCTAGTTTTAATGAACGCTAATAGTACTGGAAAATGTTAAACTTCCAGTTGATGGCTTCGAAATACTTTGCAACGGAGTAAAATCAATTCTGTAGTTTAAGTTTTGCTTATTTTTCTACATTTGAAATAGTTTAAGCAAAAAAAAAAAATAACTACTGAACAGTTTTCCCATAATGTTTCTACTTCCTCTTGTTTTCTTTATATTATGGCTACTAAAGACGTTTATTTCCACAGAAATATTTCTGTTTGCTAATTATAAGCCAGTGCTTATATAAACGTAACTAATATTTAACCTAGTAGGACTGGTGATGTAGCCGAATATTTGAAAGGGTACGGTCTTCTTTAACTGAAAACTAATCACTCTTACCTTGAAGATACGCATATTGTGATTGAACGGATAGACAGATTGACGGATACTTGTGGCAGTGGCTTAGCAATGACTTATGGCGCTGAGGGTCGCTGGTTTAAATTCTGCACGGAACAAGTATTTTTAGCCTACAAGTAATTATTCCTGGTAAAATATAAAAAGAAACATCCATATATTTCTTTTTACGCAAATTGTGTATCGATACCGAAGAAAATTTAAGTATGGGCGTTACGTTTTTAATAAAAATAAATTAAAAAGTTCCTGCGAAATTATTGTAACCTTTGCTTTACGTATTTTGTTTGAATGTCTGGTATGCCGTAATTAAAGGGTAAACCGTTCGAATTTCGCCATTAGAATCCAGAGGGAGCGGGTGTTTTTCTTTTACTTATTACAAGCCAGTGCTTGATCACAATCATATAGATACAATATAGCAGCAAAAATAAATACACTACTTGTATTCTTCACAACTATGTGACAGCGGCGAAGGAGAATTAAAGGGGACACCGGAATATACAAGAATTTTATGGTTTCCCATAGATGACGCGACGCGACGACGAAAGTCAAAGGTTGAAGATATATTATGGTATTGTAAATCCTTTCAGACAAAGACTTTTATAGACCGATAATGTAAGTAAAGGAGGATAATGCGATTTTTCGTAGGCCATAAGGTCTGGTATATCTCTCTTCGCCTCTTATGTTACCCACTGGAAGAGACTAAGTTATAGATTTTTAAATTGAGATAAAAATTGATTATTAAGTTTACTTTAGGTATATAGATAAAGCTAATACTTGATTACTATCCAACTTAATGGTAAGTGGTGATGCAACCGA
>CAJQZP010000975.1:7060000-7192500 GCA_907164705.1 Parnassius apollo
TTCACCTTGCTGTTCATTTTCCAAATGAACAGAAAGGTGAACTACGGAAGGGAAACGCTCATGTATGGGAATTTCAAGGATACACCATAATTCCTCTGATGAACTTATATATCTTCCACTTGTATAAGTTTCAAGTTTATCCTACTCATTCTCTGAAGCAAACGATGCCTGGTCTGAACCTTTATTTACGTACTTACATACGTATTTTATTGATTTCACTGAATGACAATATTACACATTTAAGTGAGCGTTAAATGTTTTCATTAATACTGGATTATAAGGGACTACCCAGCGATTATCTATGTTTGTCTCTTTGATATCAACAGAGAACCCACTGTCATCTATCTAGTAAACATCTATTGTGAGAGCCATGGGGTGTCGTTTACTGCGCATCTTTTATACATGGTGACTTACGATTTAAAATTCCACATAGACTATGTATCATATTACATTTAAGGGTTTCGTGAAGCTCTGGGTCACGTTTAGGATCCGGTATTTCAGCACAAATTATGTTGTCGATTTGATCCGGAGTAATACGTTTCTGAAGCCATAAAAGAATATGAATATTTGGAAGACCTCTCTTTTGCCATTCCGTTGAGTACATAAAGCATCGCAATTCACCAAATATTTTGCCCTTTGTCAATAAGTTCATGATATTTTTCACTTTTAGCCGATACACCTTCGAAATTATATAGTATCTATCATGAGATTGTTGTCCTTGAAGCAATTGCTTTTTATCTCATCCCGCGAGGATTGCATGTGAAAGTGATAAAAAGAGCAGGCCAGCCGTAATTCCTAACATAGATCATAGTGTCCTGTCTTCTTTAGTGCATATACCTAGGTCCCCCCGTAAAATATGATGGAAGGACTGTGCGTTGATAGATGAGTCGGTCAGCTTCGCCTTTTATATATATATATATATATAGATTTCTTTTATATTATAAAGTAGATCTTAAGTATGTATATTTTAGTAACTATATTCTATTTATTTATCGTATGTCTATATTTCTTACTTATCAAATCTCGTATGAAGAGATTGCCTACACCTGCCACGGTTTTTCAAATCATCTAGGGTTGACTGATAAAAAAGGCCATAAGGCATTAAGTCCGCTCTTTATACACTCACCGGCACGGAAACTTGGCCACTCGTGAATTTGCTGATTATTTGCACTGAAACGTTTTTTTAACAGTAAATTAAGGGTAGATACATTCAATAAGTGTCTCTAATGGTTTTAGAACATAGAAATTTAATGTTTACTTCACCGAAATTTTTCTTTTCAAGATAACATGTTTCAACTAAAATTAACATCTTTCCATTGTCACTTTAAAAACACTACAAAGTTAAAAATTAAGTCTGTTTCTTTATTGTCTATCAGTTTTAATATCGGGTGTTTCCTCCTCTAGCCCTGATAACCGCTTGCATTCGATCTGGCATGCTTTGAATGATGTTTCTGACATCAACTTGCGGTATGCTGTCCCAAGCGGCCAGCGCTGCGTTTCGGAGCTCATTTAGAGTTTGTGGCGGTTTGGAGCTGGACTTTATCTTTCTTTTGAGCATACCCCATACATGCTCAATTGGATTTAAGTCCGGGCTACGAGCTGGCCACTGTAATTTTTGTATTCCAACCTCTTCCAGATATTCCTCTACACAATGTGCGACGTGCGGGCGTGCATTATCGTGCATGAGGAGGAATTGGTCGTGTCCAATGAATCCCGAATAAGGCATTACGTGCTCCTGAAGAACTTCCTCGATGTATCGAGTAGCTGTAAGCCGATTATCGACGATGACCAACTCTGTACGTGCGTCGGAACTTACACCTCCCTATACCATTATTGAGCCTCCATGGAAACTCACAGTTTGGGTGGTGGTAATGGGTAGAAACCTCCTGTATTCCTCATTATAAGGTGTATAATAAAAGTTATGTAAATAAATCTTTTTTTCTATTGCAAGTTTTATCTATTAATCGATATATAACTCCTTAGAAATTCCATATATACTAATTACAGTTGGTATATATATAATATGTAAGTAAAGTGATGTATTTGCAAAAAAACTGCCGTACAGGTTGGCGAAAGTAATTTAAGAAAAAGCCATCCGTATTTTTGTTTAATAAGACATTAAAAAAACACTTGTGACTACAATGTGAAATGAGAACTTATCTTTTCTTGCAGCCATGTTTGTTATTTTCTAAGAATGTTCGTGTGGTTTTTCTAGATCTTTCATTTAAAATACCTAGCGCCTTTGAGGTAAACACGTGTCCCTTGACACGTCGACCCGTCTTATTAACACAAAAAGAAAGCACAAATAAGCCGGCAGCAGATCTGAGACTTTCAGGTTAAGTGTAGGCCGTCGGGGAAATAAAAGAAGTAGTCTTACGCCACACCGTGACGAAGGTTTTGAATAAACTTTAAGAGCAATGCCTTTTTTAGGTTTGGTTGCCATTCACACCTTCAGGCGTTATTATTTGCAGCTAAATGAAAGCTTTTTTAGAAGTTAACTGAAATAAATTCATTATAAAGAAAGTTATAATTAAAAATATTTGAAACTATTTTTGACTGTTCAATTTCCTATACATTCTAATACGTAGAATCGTTCTAAATTTAAATCTCTCCATCCAGTCCATGGTCTAACACCATGGACCTTAAACAGTTATTTTATTATTTATTTATTGTTTATTACAACATGTTACAAGTCTACTGCTAAACATAGGCCTCCCGCATAGATTTTGCCATAGTGGCATATTTGACATCGTCACCACGCTAGGCAGGCGTGAATCAAGAGATGCTTTTTATTTTATCGATAATGTATTAAGCTTTTATTTTATTTTCATTTATTTTATTGCCACCATAAAGTCGTTTATATGAAGTGAAGACAGTATCAAAATATTTAGTGATTTAAAAGGGATATTATTGTTTGTTAAGTTTTCATAAGTCAACGTATCGACTTTGTTTGTAAAATATAATTTTTTATAAAATACTTTGCTTGATTTTTAATTTGATTTATTCACAAGAACCCTTGCACTAATCATTGCTATGCTAAGAGACAATGGTCAAGGAAATATTATTTTAATTATCAAAAATTTTGTGCTTGCTCTATATATTATCAAAAAATGGTTTTTCTATTTATTTTTATTAACGCATTGATTTTTATTTGGTTTAGTTGGTCATAAAAGCGATTGCTGATCACGTGTTCTCGGGCTCGAATCAGCAGCAGCCCGGAATTAGGTTGTTAATCGTAATAAATTCCCATTCCTGATTTAATATTTTTTATTTTATAATTTTTTAATTATATTAGGGTTTTTTTTTCGGATTACGTAAGTATGGCCATATATCTTCCTATCGTCCAAAGCTTAACTGGTTACCTATAAGTCAAAGGCGATGCTCTAAAATTTTACTTGAACTTTTTTCAATTTGAAACGATCCAAGGTCACCATCTTATCGTAACGATAACTTTCATCTTCTTCATTCGATCGACGGTCGAACATCACGACAATCAAACCGTCTGAGGATAAGGTTTCTACAGCATAGATCTTCTTTTTTCGGGTCCTCTTTTACGATACAGGATATACATCTTTGTAATGATATTAAGTAGATATTAAGAATGCAACAAATAAAAACTACTTCAACATTATTCTACGACAACATTAACTGAGTGCAATTACTAACTGACATTATTTTTCTTTTTTTCATTAAAATATTTATTTATTTACTCGTATTTTTTAGTTTATTAGCATGTATACACATTATATAACATCAGCTATCTGCCAGTGAAAATCCTAACAAAATTTGTTCAGCCATTTCATTATCGTGATTAGCTGGAACAAACAAAAAACAAAGCAGAAAATATAAAAATTGTTTTTTGTTTTAAAATTATAGCTAGCTAGCATATAGTTGTGACCCGCGGTTTCTCCCGCGCAAATCATGCGTCTGTGCCGCGCATCATGAAATGACTCCTCGCTCATTTAGTTCAAGCATTTTAGCTAGCAAAATATTCATGGGAGACTTTAAGAAGACAGCCCTTCTTACTGGACCTGTTACTTCAAATTTCAAAGAGCGGTACGTAGACGATACTTACACAATTTTACCATCAAAAACAAAAACATTTATTCCATACCCCTAAAACAATACTAAAAATTCTTAGCTGTCCTAGATTGTGCATCCATCCTAACCCATAGGTCATACTGTGTATAGAAAAAAGACCCATACAAACCGATATTTAAACGGTGAAGCTCACCACCACCCTTCACAGTTAACTATTGTTACAGAGAGCACGAGGGTTCTATGACAATATACACCAGGCTGCCGAGCTTCAGCACATCAAGGAGGTTCTGCACAACAAAAAGCTTCGGGTCCCGCGCCTCCGTCACAGTAACCGAGTGAAGCCGGCCACAGTCAAGCGTGTGCCTGCTGTACTACCATATGTAAGATGTATCACAGACAATATTGGCTTTATCTTGAAGTTAGCTCCTATTAAAACATTTTACAAGCTGCCGAAGAAGATTAGACAGTTATTACTATCCGTCAAGTGTCATATTCCTCTACAAGGTGCAGGAGTTTACAAACTTGATTGTAAATATGGTCTCTCATATATAGGGCAAACAAAAAGATCAATTAGAACCCGTGTAAAAGAACTCATAGCTGATGTAAAGCATCAACGTTCCGGTAAGTCTGCAGTTTGTGATGATATCCTAGACGGCCCCAACCATTATATCAGATTTGATATACCACAAGTTCTCGCAAAAGAACATCGATTCATACCAAGGATGATACGTGAGGCTATTGAAACATCCTAATTTCAATAGAGAAGGACGCTTGATACTACCACCTGCTTGAGACCCTATAATTAATAATATTAAACTAAACTCAAGCATACCACTGCAAGATTTAAAAACACAGTTCAATCTTCGTAGATTGGACCAAAAACAATGATTAAAAAGCTAAAGGTACTCCGAGTTATCACACAACATCGGGACGTCAGTCACCTCAGTCAGTCAAAATAAAACATATAAAACGCAATAAAATATATAAAAGTAGTTTCAATCAATGTGTGGTGTTCACGTATATATAATAAGAAAGATAAGAAAGAAATATAAGATATTGATATTTTCTATGAAACTGTAGTATATCAGTTATGATTTATAAAGATTTTTCAGAGTTACTATTGTATATTTTAACATGAAAAATTGTGCTATAGTAGATAGTTATTGTGACATAACTGTAATAGTTAGACTTATGGTATTGTGGACTTTTTTGTAAATATTGATATTTTATATAAAACTGTAGTACATTACTTTGCTATATTGACAATAGATTCCGCAGTATACGCGACATAAGGGTTTTTTTTGGGTATTTTTTTCACACCAATATTTTACGGATAACGAATCCCTAACTTTTTTTATAAATATTATATAACCTATGTTCATCAGGGACAGTGTAGGATCCTAATGGTGAAAAAAATATTGTAATCGGTCCAGTAGTTTTGGAGCCTGTTCAATTCATAGAAATAAACAAATATTTCCTCTTTATAATATTAGTGTAAATGTTTCGCACCTGCCAACAATTGTCTCAATTACACCCAGTGTTGACTGGCAGAGAATGCCACAAGGCATTAAGTCCTTCCTTTTATACCCTTCACCTTAAGGTGTTACATTTAAATTCTTAAATAAATTAATAAATCCCTCCCCGGTGGTGTTGGTTTGTCGTCCCGTCGGACTATCACAGTGACGAAATAGAGAGTGTACCTCAGCTGCGTCATGGCTTGCGCACACAATCGTGCAATATAAATCGAGCGCATGTGGTAAGTGTTCGAGGCCGACCTTCGGTCTGAAGGATATTATTATTATAAGGGCTTATGTAATAGAAGTAACTGATAAGTACACACAAAAATTGCTTTTAAAATATTTTTATAATAGTAGCACTATAAATTTTTATATTCTGGAGGAAATCAGCTCACTTTTTTGTAACCGCAGATTCTTATTCTCAAGATAAATCCAAAGGCAAGTAAGAAAAATCGAACGCTACGTAAAATATATCAAAGATTAAATTATCTTTGACAGTACCGACTGCGTTGGAAAAAGATTTAAATTTTCAATATCATGATCAATTTTTCTGAATTTAAAGAAAAGCGTTTTAAATAATTTTATCTACAGGGTTAAGTTAAGTTACAGCCTTTATACGTTCTGCTGCTAGGCACAGGCCCCCTCTTACATTTGAGAGGGTTTCAAGAAAAGGAAGTGTCCGCTGCGCTGCCCCAATGCAGGTTTCGTCTTTAAGGTCTTGATGCAAGCAAGTCCGCCACAGCGCTATTAGTTCATCGCTGTTTTATATAATATACAACACAGTACAGTCCACCCAGGTTAAGCTGACTCATTCGTGATGTAGTAAGACTCTACTTCGTATGATAAAAATATTAATTACTTTGCAACCTTCCGCTAACTAAATACAATGATGTGTCTTACCTAGATTGAAGAGCACCCCGACCCCCGTCAATTGCATGCACTAACTCCGTCACCACTAGTCCCAGCACCACTATTCCCGGCACCACTACCACCAACACCGCTATTCCAGGTAAGACACACCATCGACGATAATACGACACGTGTTTTGCCTCTACACGAGGCATCCTCTTGTGATATAGAGATCTACGGCGGCTGACTTGGCGTTTACACATAACTCATATATTACACATACGACTGACTTAGCGGTTACACATAAGTAATATAGTATAATGCAGACATAATTCATTAATCACTTCTGTTTTATATAAAAAACTGCACTGAATTGTCACATAATAATTATTTAATCAAGCTGATAGCATAGCATAGCTATACCGACAGTCAACTTGGCACCGCTGAAGAGACTGTAGCACCGCCCAAATTTCGAAAGGCTTTCTCATTCTAATTTATAATAACAGCTTGATTAAATCAACTATGTTACTATATTTCTTACTTCAGGTCAAAAGTTTATCAGTCCGATGGAATGATGACTATTCTTATACTTTACTGCCTCCACCCATCTCTGAGTCAGATAGACCAAAATATCTTCAGCTGATTGACCACGACGAAAACTGTATTGGTGGTTACTAATTAGCTGATGATCCTCAAGGAATCTCATGATTTGGAAGTTTATACGGATTCCATTATTCAAGAGAACAAGGAAATAATGGCGAAGGTCTGTATTTAGACGGATCTAAGCAGTCACCTTTTTTAATCAGTTAGACCTAAAGCTGTCTTCCATGAATTCGGGACTATACCTTGAGAGTAAGAGTACCAGAAAAGATTGTTTAAAAAAGTTCCAACTCTGTAGCATACGTCTTCAACATAATAGAAAGGACTCTATCAGGACCACTCAAATTGCTGACATCCAGGGTGAAGAGTGCTTTACGTACCGAGTACGGTGAAAATCGTAAATCCGCCATGTAGCACCTAAATCACGTGGTAGTCGGCAGTATATTCCCTCGTCATCGTGAGACGAGTTGGACGCAAAAAAATAGTCAAACAGTTCAGCTTTCTTCTCTGCACCATGGGCCAGTTAATTGTCCTTCCTATGTAGAGATGACAAAAGTTCCTTTGAACAGCCTTGGCGAGATATTAGGAGGCACGGGTATCCGAAAGTAGGTGAACTAGCTTATCAGCAATTCTGGTAATGTGCTCAGGCCTTACCTTGGCAATGACTCTTTTGAAGAATATGGAGGTAGAATTATACTTCTTTTTAAGAGCGCTGGTGTTTAGATCCCGAGACGTAGATGCGTCAAACCAGGCCCGGTAGCACTTCTGCTTATAACGTGATGCTATTTTACAGAAATGACCAAGCCATGGCTAGGATCTGTCCCTTATGGGCACCACAGAGGATGGAATAAAAACTTTCATACCTTACCAACCCCATCAGTGAAAGAATCAGCAACAATACTGGAATCGTGTGGCGAGAAGCAAATACGTCCCAACTCCAAGAGAAAGCTGTAAAAAAGACTGTATCCTATTCTAATCAGCTGACCTATGGTGGCATAACTGACACCGGCCTGCAGAATGCAACCGCGACGTTAGTGTGAGGGAAACCACACTCCGAATAAAACAATGGTCCGACGAGCCTAGAGTAGCGTCAACGTGGAAACCTGCTATCCTGCGACTCTCTGGAATCAATGTAGGCTAAGTAACCAGCTATGTAAGACCATATGCGAAGGCAAAGTCATAAACAGATACAATAACAAGGAATTTGTAGCCATTTGGACGTGGTCGATGAGTCATTATGTTTCGGTATTACCGCTATGGGACTTATAGAAGCACCCGTATACTCCGGGATGGTCATCGCAGTCTACGCTCAGCCATATAATGGACAGGTCCATACCTTCAAGACTTCCGAGGCATCGCTTCGAAAACAGTTGTTAATTGCAATTTTAAGTGCTGATTTACCACGTGCTCGGCGGTGAAGGAAAACATCGTGAGGAAACCTGCATGTCTGAGGAATAAGAAAAAAAATATTTCGAAGGCATGAGAAGTTCGCCAACACGCATTGGGGTAGCGCTACTGACACTTACATACCCTAAAACCCTCTCAGAAATGAGGGGAGGCCTGTGCCTAGCAGTGGGACGTATATAGGCTGTAACTTTACTTTACAGGAGAGATTTGAAGTATCAACCGGGAAAAACAACTGAGTCTCCCTTAAAAAGAGCAAAGTTGGCTTCGCCGTCTCCAGATTGCGATTATAGTGGACAGCGTTAAGGTGGGAATGAAGTCCCCTGATATTGTAAAAGTTGCCGGAAAAATTCAAGTAACAGGGGTTGCCTTGTTCTTATTGCTCCGAAAGCCTCGAGAAGTTTAAGTCGCGAGTAAAATTTCGCCTCCTCCCACCCCCCCTCCCCAATACGCGGAGTAACCTGAGAATCCACGCATAGGAAGAGTAGGATATCTTGGTCATAAATGCTCAGCGAAAGATTCTCCGTCACCAGGGGGTTCTGATACCCTCCTGGGGTAGTTTTTTATTTGATTCCGCTACCATGTTAAGGGGAGGGGAGAATTGGGCTACCGGCCACTAGCATTTATTAAGAGAAACGCAGAGGTAAACATCTACCTCATGCTGGTTTTCTGTGAAGTCGTGGTAACACTCCGTTTCGAGCCGGCCAATCCGTGTGACAGCAAAACTGCCGCGTTTAGTTATTATACAGACGTATTATGATACAGACTCCGCTGGCCATCTCCTGATTTGTTATTCTTTGTCACCTTTTACGACACCCACGGGAACATATGGGGTAGTGGATATTCTTACAACGCTACTACTCTGATAATACTTGTTTTCGAGCCATGATGCAGCTATATTAGTAGTATAATTGTAGCTCAACCGGGGAGGGACCACGGTCACTTAGAATACTAGCGTAAAATAGCAGCTCAGTGCAGCTTTGTTTTTTATGATGAATGTAGAGAACCGGAGACCTATTTTAATGAGATCGAGGCATTCCATCTTAGTCCTCACGGGTGACAACGCTTTTGGATATTTTATTTGTAATCGAGCATATGCAGATATCTGTGGGCCACAGCAACCACGTACCATCAGGTGGGCAGTGTGCTCGTATATCACCTTATCATATTAAAAAGATATATAAAATATTATATATAATATTCTTTAGCATTGACTTATTCATTCAATAATTTCTTTGATGTATTTTGTGTGGATTTTCCATAATTGTTAGTATCGACAGGTAAATAGCCGATCACAATACCAGAGCTCTTGCAAATTTGACGATGTTTTCTGTCATCGATCCGATTATTTACGTCTGGCGTTATTAAGATGTCTTTACCGCTATCTTTCGGACGAATAAGATATTTCTGGTAATTTTTATAGCTGCATATTACGACACCGCCGACGGTTATGTGTATTGCTTTCATTCACCGACGTCACGAAACATGATATTATAATCACTCTTTAAATCATTTTAAAACTCGTTGCAAGAAGTCGTATAGAGTAAAACAAACCATAAATAATACTTGGCAGCCGGACACCAGAACGTGCCCGCGTGGTATATTTTATGATACTCGTAATATATTTCACGCGCGGCGAGTCTGAGATTTCCACTCCGAATATTTTTCCGTTTATGCAATACTAGATATTTATACGATACCGCTGTCAGAACATGGGGATCCTGAGACATGTAATAGGCAAGTAAATAAATGACTCTATTTTATGAAGAACGTAAGAAAGAAATAACTTTTAATATTAACATAAGCAACGTTGGTAAAGAAGAGTTCAACGAGAGAGTTTTTGGACGTTCAATACGTCCAAAAAAGAAGATTTATTTCAATAAAATCCTTGAGGTAAGTTTTTATATATAAACACCCACGCGTCACGCGTGAGGGGTAGGCAGACACTACAGACTTCCATTTGGTGTAAGTTTTATTAATATGTCAAAATGGTACATGTAATACAACCTTTCTTTTAGATACTTTCTCATAGTCACTTTCATCTCTTCAATAAGAAAGATAAAGAACCAAAAGGGTTTAACGAGCAAGTTTTTGACGTATTAACGAAGATTTATTTCAATTAAATCCTTGAGTTAAGTTTTTATATATAAAAACTTACCTAAAATACGTAAAAGTCCACACGCATTATGTTTTTTTTTTAAGTTTTATATAACGGTCTAGTCACATATTTTTTTTATTTACCCCTCAATCCTCTCAAAATTGCCATGCATTCGCATGTGTAAGTCAAATACTGAGCGGTCGCATGTAACCGCACCCAACCACAGCATTTTAAACCATTAAAACTTATATTTATAGACTACTTTTCCATAAAAAAGTTTGGCATTATTCTATAATGCCAAACTTTTTTATAGAAAAGTCCACACGAAATTTTCTATCCTGTGGTCTAAACAAAAGTCAGTTGCGGAGTGCGGTGGTGGCGTTAGCTCTTTTACCCAAGTTTTATCGGTCCTAAAAAGTCATCGGTGGTAAACAATTCCACCGAGAAGTTGTACGAGGAAGAAAACTCCTAATAAATCGCACAGTAGTGGGCCGCCAAGTATCCAAATGGTGAGAATAGTATCGTAAATTTTGACGCGATGTGCGTTCGAGGAATTTGGTGGCTGGAACTAATCCGAATGATTCCTCAGAACTCTCCCCATCATAGATACGATAGAAAATGCAAAGAGATGCAACATGCCTAGGGAGGCAACGCTAGTGAATCGAGCCGACCGGAAAAAAAACTCAGTTGTCGACGATTCGAATCGCATTGTGTTGGATACGGTCAAACGAAAGGAGCTGGCACTGGGGTGCCCCGGCCCAGAGATGAGAATAAACCTATACTTAGCATAGTACGCAGGTACTTAACTGAATCGTTTGATTCAGCGGCGATCGGGCCGGCACGGTTGTTACACGCATAATAAAAATGTAATTATACGATCTCTTACAAGGACCTATTTCATTTCTAACATACTAAACTTAAAGTGGTGACCCTGGCGTAATCCAGGGCCGTGCTTTTTGTGTCTGTGTATGCCGTCGAAAATGATGTCCAAGGAAGAGAAACCGGAAGCGAAAATATCTCAAATAACGGTTTCGTTGAGAATCACGGAATAAAACTATACTAACAGAAGCTCTCGGATGCTACTAAATACTATCTGGTAATTTCTAAGCTAGGGAAGAATGTCGTATAGCAAGTCACGGATATCCTAGTGAATCCTCCAGCCGAGAGAAAGTACGACCTACCGAAGTCAACGTTTCTCATTATCTTCGAGTAGTCCGAAATGCTTCAAACCACCAAACTTATTAGTAGGATGGACCTCGGAGACCAGTGACCATCCCAAATGCTGCGTAGAATGAAGGACCTGGCTATGGATTGGTTCAAGGATGATACTTTGAACGTTTTATGGCAGAACCAGTTCGGGCTGTTCTAGTGGTCACAGGTACCAAAGACCTCAAGACGCTAGCTTCTGTAGCAGACCAGGTCATGGAGACGGTGCAACCTATCAGCGTTGCAGGGGTAGAATTGACTTCGTCAGGCAACGCTTTCATCATTGCTGAAATCGTTAAGATTAATAAGCGACTGGATAAAATGGCCATGTGCAAATCGCGGTCCCAATCACGCGGACGTGAGAGGACCCGAGCCCGTTCGCAGGCTCAAGGTTGCCGCAATCGTACTTCTGGGCGCGCTGCTTCTCGTAACAATTGGTTATGTTTCTACCACTATCGTTTCAAGGCTAGGGCGTAAAAATGTGGCTAGCCGTGTGCTTGGAAACCGGAGGACACGGGAAACTAGATGCTGCGCAACCAAGTGCAAATCCAGCAACCTTATTTTTATAATTGACACC
Source organism: Parnassius apollo (assembly GCA_907164705.1). Classification (NCBI taxonomy): domain Eukaryota; kingdom Metazoa; phylum Arthropoda; class Insecta; order Lepidoptera; family Papilionidae; genus Parnassius; species Parnassius apollo. The sequence continues at coordinate 7,072,293 of CAJQZP010000975.1, forward strand.
GGTATCAACATCTCAGTTTTACCGCGAAACAAAGTGCGTGTTAAATCGTGTGCTAATAGATATTCTGAATATATTTTATATGCAGCAAATGGTAGCAAAATAAACACTTACTGGGTTAAAACTTTAAATTTAGATTTAGTGTTGCGCAGAGCACCAGTGGACATTTGTTAGCGTGGAGGTGCGTCAGCCAATTTTAAGTGCAGATTTTTTTCGTTAGTCGACATAGCGTCTCGAAAATTAATTGACGAGGTAAAGAATTTAAATATTTTAGCTCCTAGTGTTTTCTGTCAAAAACAGTCAGTTCAGACCATAGATAAGTGTAACCCTTTTTATGATATGTTAGCGCAGTATCCTGATATTAGCAAGGCGGTTTCATTTAAAGAACCGCCTAGACATTCGGTATACCACCATATAGAGACTAATGGCCCGCCGGTGCACTCTAAGGCAAGACCGTTAACACCGCATCGATACGCAAAGGTCAAAGAGCAGTTTAGGTTTATGCTACAGTTGGGGATTTGCAGATCGTCAAAAAGTGCATGAGCAATCCCTCTACACGTTCATCCTAAAAAAGACGGCCAAATAAGTACATGTGGCATTACAGGGCTCTTAACGCGATAACCAAGCCCGATAGGTACCATATATCGCGATTGCATGATTTTACATATTTATTGGAAGGTAAAAAAATATTTTCACAAATCGTTATTAATTGCGCGTATCATGTTATAGAGAACTTAACCATTCACGGATTATCTGTTTTTTCTTTTAAGTAATTGCTTGAAGTGGATTTTTACGTAAGTGATGCAATTTCGTGTAATAAATATCTGCGCTCGTAAAATATTAGAGAAAACGACGAAACAAGTGCTTCGATGTAGATACAAACCTCGAGTTATTTTAATCGCTTAAGCGTCTTATAAACATGATTTTTTTCTAAGCAATATACAACAATCTGTATATTTTTTAGAAAAAATCTATAAATGATGAAATGAAGACATGGCTTAAATGACAAGTGTCCAAGCCAAAATTCTTAATTAAAAAAGTTAAAAAGTTTCATTCTTGCTATAGTAAAAGCATCGGCTTTCATTTTTCTGTTTAAAAATGTTTTTATGATTGTCCCAAGGACAACAGAAATAAAACCATTTAATTATGCCTATAATTTATCGTTTTATTACCTATATATTTTTGTATAACTGTTCGGAACGATGTCAAGCACCCAATTTCATTCATCTCCTTTCGAGCCCATCAAAGAACAGGCGATTCGGAACGGGAAGGTGAGCCGAGCGCTATGAGCGATTTTGGCGTGTATCGGATCGCAGCCTATTATTAGTCATCTGTGTTTGCAAGAGCGAGACGGAATGCGCGGCGAGATTCACGAACCTGTGCGTGTCGCTTTTTTTGCCGGTCATAACTTGTTTTGAATTTGTTTACATACCTAGTTATATAGTCTGGAAGTAGTTGCAACGTCATAACAACCCTTTGGTCTCAAATTGCACTGACTAAGCTTTTGGTATTAGATTACTCGTAAACACGATACTTTCAAGTACTTAATAGGTCCTTACATATGAAATTGGCGTTTTGTACGGGAGGAATATAAAGTCAATTTTTTTTTTGTAAAATATATTTAATTAATCAAAGTATGCACTTTTTGTTATCTATGCATTTTTGCCATATCACAGGTAGTTCATTGATCCATTTGCTAAAAAAAACCGTGGGGGCGAGAACCAATAAAGTCTTAGAAGGGGGTTTGGACTGCCGCATCGGATTTGAATTTTTTTCCTTGTAAGAAGTTGTCCAAATTCCGGAAAAATGGTAAACTGTTGGAGCAAGGTCCGGGTAGTACGGTGGATGTCGCAGACATTTCAATTGTAGCTCATCTAATTTAGCGGTTGTTTGTTGTGCAGTGTGTGGTCCTGCGTTGTCGTGAAGCAGCAGTGGCCTAGAGCGATTGACCAATTTCGGTTATTTAGCAGCTAGTTCTTACTTCATGGTTTGCAGTTGCTGACAATAGATATCTGCCGTAATCGTTTGGCCAGATTTTAGAAAACTGTAGTGTACGACACCACCGCTAGTCCACCAAACATTCACAAATTACTTTTTCAGAGTCAATTTTCCTTTAGGGCAGGATTTAGCTGGGTCGACGAGCGCTTTCGATTATCGTACAGTATTCAATTTTAATTACAAGTTCGATTTAAAATCCCTTCATGTTTGTGTCGGGTCGGAGCAAAGTAACACAGCAGTCGACGCGTGTTTGCAAGTTCGATTCACTCAATTCATGAGGTACCGATCGTTCAAGTTTTTTTAATTTTCCGATTTGCTTCAAGTGGATTCATACAGTTTTATCACTTACCCCAAAGCCTGCAGCTATCTTTGAAGTGCTTTGTGATGGATCCGCTTCTAGAATAGGCTTTAATTCTTCATTTTCCACTTTGGTCTCCAGCCGTCCTCGGGGTTGGTTCTGAAGGTCGAGATTTCCAGAAGGAAAACGTTAAAACTACAAATGTACCGTGCTTTCTTTTGCGACAACACTGCCGTACCATTCTGCAGCAATGGTGCCAAGTTAGAACTCGTACTCGTAAATATACAGATATTTCACATTTTCCATTGAGCGGTAATAAGCGACGCCAAAAAAAAATTATGAGGAAAAAACAAATGAATGACAGGCGTTACTTTGCGGAAATCTATTATAATAAAGATATCAATTAATTTATTTTATAAACATCCGCTAACCAAATACAATGACGTGTCTTACCTGGATTGAAGAGCACCTCCCGCCCTCCCTCAATTGCATGCACCAATCCCGTTACCACTAATACCAGCTCCACTACTCCCAACACTATTACTCCCGGCACCACTACTCCCCGGCACCACTATACCAGGAAGGACACACCATCGACGATAATACGACATGTGTTTCATCTCTACACGAGGCATCCTCAGGTAATGTAGACTCTACGGTCAGCCGCCAGCGCGTAGTGGTGCCGGAAGGGTGAGTAATGGTGCTGGAATTAGTGGTGACGGTATTGAGGGAGGGCGGGAGGTGCTCTTTTCAAAACTCAAATGTACCAGCTAAATGTATTTATAAATTTGAAGTTGGAATTCTTAACCAAAGAGGCGATATTTCAGATCAAAATGGTCAATACGACAAAACGCTAATTTCATATGTATAACTTCACGAATTGTGCCTATTAAATTTTTAATATTAGATTACTGAAAACAGGTTATGAAGTATAACGTTACAGAAGACACTGATTCCACTATATAATTGTTATTGCTTGTCAACCGAAAGCATAATACTTTCAGTCAACGGACATTATTTTGACCATACTCTGTAAGCCGTTGCATTTCTAATAAAATGCATTATAGAACTGATTGCAGTCACGTAATCACTTAAGTAGGTCAGTATTGCATTGCATCAAGACAAAATCAGTATTGCATTGTATTAACACATAATTGTAATATAATAGTTATTAAATGTGATCGAGACATAATTTGTAGTTTAAGAAAAAGCTTCAGCACCGCTTTCGAAACTTAACTACCTACGCTACGGTGGTTACGAATAGACAAATAATCAATTCAAAACTAATCTCACTCAGTAATTGCAGTTAATTGTGTTCTTTGGAGTAAAATTTTTATTTTATGTTCAAAATAATGTCAAGAGTGTTTAAGTTTAAAATAAAAATGTTTTGTGAATATAGATTGTTTCGAGATGAGTGGGAAACGGCTTATTTTGTTGTACCAAACAAAAACAATGTAGCTACTTGTTTGTTATGTCGTGAAAATATTATATTGAAGAAATACAATATTTTCGCGTCATTTTACAACAGAATATAAATCTTTCGACGCAACGTTTCCATATGGACCTTCGTTGAGAAGTGACAAATTGAGTTTTTTTTAAGAGATCATTGCGTCAACAACAGAATATTATATCTGTGGCATTATCACAAGACTCTGCAGTAACTAAGATATCATATGAAATTTGTTACATTTTTGGTAAGCATATGAAACTATTTACCGATGAAGAAATTGTAAAGGAATGCTTTGTTAGTGCTGCTAATATACTTTTTGATAAATTAAGTAACAAAATGCAAAAACCAACTATAATATAAGGATATAGGAAACTACAGCTCTCGGATTCAACCTGTATGAGGCGCATTGAAGACATTTTTAAACTTATTTGCGATGATATATTAATTAATCTAAGAAAGTACACATTTTTTAGCTTGGCATTCGATTGCAGCACTGATATTTCAGCAACATCGCAATGATTGGTGTTTGTTAAATATTGTACAGAAAATAATATAAACAGGATTTTTTTACTAATGCTACTATACTACTACTAATGAAAGGTAAAACCCGAGGCACAGATTACCTTGACACTTGTTGCAATTTTATAGAGTAGAATGAAATTAACATACTAAAATCGTGTGTCTGTGTACAGATGGTTGTCCTTCAATGACTGGAATCGAAAACGCATTTACTTAGTTATTTAAACAAAAATATATTTGAACTAATTTAATAACATTTAACGGCATTATCCACCAAGAAAACTTAGCAGCGCCTGTTGTAAATCCAGAAATTGGAGCTGTAATATAGACAATTATCAATATTATCAATAATAAACGAACAAGAGAATTGAACCACAGCGGATTTGAAAGCCTTCTGGAAGAACTTGAAAATCAGTATTAAGACGTCTTTTTACAAACCTCGGTGCGATGGCTTAGAAGTGGAAAAGTTTTGGAAAGGTATTTTCTCTACGTCATTAAATAATACGATTATTACCTGACGAGACATCTACTCGTCAGGTATATCTCAATCTCTGAAAACTAAAGTGTATAACCAGTGCGTGTTGCCAGTGATGACTTACGGATCTGAGACGTGGTCCTTCACTGCTGGCCGTATGAGGACGCTCAAGGTCGCTCAGAGCTATGAGAGGGCTATGCTCGTTTCTCTGCGTATAGCTCAGAAATGAGGATATCCGCAGTAAAACCAGAGTGACCGACATAGCCCAACGGATTAGTAAGCTAAAGTGGCAAGGGCCCATAGCTCGAAGAACCGATAACCGATGGGGAAGAAAGGTTCTCGAGTGGCAGCCTCGTACCGGTAGGCGTAGTGTAGGGCGACACCCCACTAGATGGAGTGACGACCTGGTAAGACATGCAGGAAGTCGATGGATGCAGGTGGCTCACGATCACGACCGTGCTTTGTGGCGTTACTTGAGGGAGGCCTATGTTCAGCAGTGGACTTGTGAAGGGCTGTAATGATGATGATGATGATGATTAAATAATACTGTTTTAGAGCAGAATAATAAATTGTGTCCTGAATTACAAAATGATGAATGTCGGTATATTTTAGCGCTTCTATGTGAAATTACGGAAACTCAATAATCTCTCTATCACTCTTTCTAAACTCATTAGAACTAGAGTAACCGACATAGCCCAACGAATTAGTAAGCTGAAGTGTTCTCGAGTGGCAGCCTCGTACCGGCAGGCAAAGTGTAGGGTGTCCTTCCACTAGATGGAGTGACGACCTGGTAAGTCATGCAGGAAGTCCATGGATGCAGGTGGCTCAGGACCGTGCTTTGTGGCATTCCTTGGGAGAGGCCTATGTTCAGCAGTGGACTCATGATGGGCTGTAATTATGATGATGAATATAATTTTAGTAGCTCTCTGAATTTTTGTACAAATTAGATAAATAAAGATACAATAAAATAAAAAAATATTTTATTTAAATACATTGCTATATATTCCACTTCAGGTTCAGATGAAATAGGAAAACTTACAAGCCAATAACAACACCACGTAGTGTATAATGTAGAACTTTACTCCCTCAGGAACACGTCTGTAGTATTGCTTTCCCTAATTTTAAAGACATCAACTGTCAAACTTTACGTGCGCTCGGCATCCCTCATATTTAGATTTCGACGTTTAAATAGTACGCGAGTTTCAAAGTTTCATTGCGGAGCAGCTGTAGAATTACTTTCAGAATTTTGTTATTAACATACCGTGATTATTTTAAGAAAATCAAATAAAACATTCCCATAAGAGTTGTGTCAATGATATGAAATACATTATGCTACAGATAGTATAATACAAATCTCAGAAATTATCAGCCTAATATAGAAAAAATCGTTATATCCTTCATTAATTACATTCCCCCAACGAATGTCACAGGACTCGGCCCCGAGCCACCTGCACCCATATAGAACTAAAGTAGTCAATAACACAAAATATGCCTAAAATAATTGCGAAGTGTAGCTAACGACCATGTGGTGACGGTGTTAGAAAATCTGCTACACTTATTCCGTCCTATGGGTGTCACAAGAGGTGAATATGAGAAATAAAAAATTATGGCTTCCATGTAACTATAGAACCATCTACGTACGCCTGGTTAAAAAATACTCACACCAGTCACAGTATATAACATGTATCTTTATTTATACCGCTTAATAATTTTTTTCTGAAAGCGTAAGCTGTTGGTCCTGCGGCCTTTACAGCTTCATCGAAGTAGACACACAGTGAGGAATCACGAGCTGTTGAGTGCAACGATTCTACCGTCGGCGAGGCGGCGCGAAGTGATTCGGTGACTGCAATCCCGAGGCACCCCGGCCCCTGCTTTTGGAGTGAGGGTTCTGCAGCTAGAGGGGGGAGGGGCTCGATGTGATTCAAGGGTCCCTCTGGAGGAGGTATGGACCTCGGCTTGAACCACTATCGAAATGACGGGAAAACGGGTCTTAACTTAAAACGTCCCGTATCTCGGTTGTTAAACATCGTATAAGGAGTGTGTGTATGTCCTCGCGCCCGCCGGCGGGCGTTGTGTGCCCTATTGTTCTGTGCTAGTCTAGTATCTGAATGTGAATGTGTAGTGCCTATACAAACACCCTCTCCAACGGAGGGGGGGACGGGATCGATCTGTTTCTTGAGGCGGATTATGGTGGCGGCAGCATCCGCCTCTGGAGAGTACGAACCTGCCTCAACCACCAACGGATTTTGGTGCTCTTTGATTAAACTGAAGTATCTTAAGGATAATTTCTTAAGATAGGAAAATATGCTAGGAACCTTGAGGTCACGGTGAAGATCCACAATCCTCACATATAATGGAGCTCCTGTGATACGATGCAGGAACTTATTTTGGACAACCTGAAGTTGTCGAATTAGATAAGGCTGAACATGAGCAAAGACACACCTACGTATGTCATAATTGGACGTACACAGGTTTTATAGAGATGCAGCTTGTGTCTTAAGGACAGCTTGCTGCGTTTATTGTTAAGGCAAAGAGACGTTATACTACAATTTTCGCCTTAATTACGACTGCTTTTACGTGATGAGAGAAACTCATTGCATGATCCAACGTTACCCCCAGGTATTTCACCTATCTAACCCAGGGAAAACAGTTATCATAGAGGGAGAGTCTGCACTTTCTGTGTCGCTCGAGTTTGAGGATTAACCTTTCATAGCAAGTTTTTTTGTTAAACATCGTCTTGCTTTTATCAGGATTGAGTTTTATTCTCCACTTTCTGCACCAATCACCCAGGCACCTTATGCGTTTGCTGTAGCTTGGAGACGAACACATACCCTGCGTGAATTGTGATCCGAGGAGTTGCTTAATTATTCAACCTTAACTCAAATATATATTCACGTGGGGGCTACACTAAACTACAAGTAAATAACGTCTAAAGTACGACTTCTATTACTGCGATCGTCCATTCCAATTTCCAGCATTGAAATTTTACAGACTAAGGAAGAGTAAAAGGAAGAAGGAGCAGCTAACGATCACCAGTATGATTATTTTGATGATGATTATAAATTTGGTAAAACTTAAAACGAATCTCTAAGTAGTTCAGAATTTTTAAAATGAAATAAGTGTAGAAATTAAAAATTTTGTTCAATTGACTTCAATATAAATAAACGGAAAACATCGTCAATATAATCAAAATCAATTGAATATGCATTATTAAGGATAACTGAAAAAATACTGCTCATATCTTAATCAATTTAATATAGGACCACATAAGAAGCATCAACTTTCAAATACAATTATTAGAATTCGTTCAACTAGAAAACAGTTTTGAGGTAACACACATAAAACAAATACAGTCGAATTAAGTACCTCTTTCTTTTTGAAGTCGGTTAAAAGTAACTTGCAATAAAAAGTAAAAGCTGGTGCCAAGACAATGTATAGAAAAAATAAAACTAAAAATTCAGTGTGGAATTATTTTATTCTTCTTAGTTGTTTGAAGTTGGTTTTTATTTTAAATTAAAAAAAATAACTTTTGAGTAGACTAAGAAAAATAAAATATACGACAGTAAGAGATGCAGGAATTTGATGAATACCGGTGACTCAGAACTATGCTTCGTGGAATGCATGCATGCTATTTGGGGGAGGGCTTTTGTTCAGCAGAGGACTTGTGGTAGGGTTGTAATGATGATGAAGGAATAAATCTAAATATTTTCTACTTATTAACTACTTTAATAATTCATCAAATGATTTGCTACTCTTAAGGACGGAATATTTTTCTAAACTTATATGATCCCATCACCCGCAAAACCGTACCGTAACTTATTTAACAAAAGTATGATCGTGATTACGAAGGTGTTAACGTGACATTCATACAAAAAAACATGCAGTCGAATTTTAAGCCCTTTCCTCCTACTTCTGTTTCTATGTCAGCTAAAAACTTTTTTAATATATACTATTTGGTTTGATAAAATATTTAAAAAAAAATATGATATATTTATTTGCTGTATGGTGGCGACTACGTAACGAGTCCGAATAAGTATCTAAACTTTCCCAAACTCAAACAAACACAAAAAAATTAATCAAAGTCGTTCGACTCGTTTGTGAGTTTTAGTTAGACTAACGGACTGCAATTGATTTTTATATATAGGAAAATTATATAAAGTATTTTACGTCAAAGGAGTCATACATTTTTTTACAATATTTAACAGTTGGAAGAGGAACTAGGAGTCATACATTTTTTTACAATATTTAACAATGCCATTGTTTAAATCGTTGTGATCTCAAACATCATTGTATAAATTCTTTTTCATACTATTGTTGTATTTTGAATTTATTTATTTATTACCTCTTCTTGGGCCAATAGTGCGACTTTTTATCAAGTTTAGTTAAATATATCTTAAAGTGAATATTTGTGCAAACATATCGAATGTATATAGGGTCTCGGGTCGGGATGGTTCTTGATATGGGTCTGATAATGTCGTGATTGTCCTTGTCGAATGACACTACTGTTAATATTATCGCCGATCTTATTGTGTTAAGAGTACAATGAAAAGTTATTGCTTATTGATTAAAACTACTTTTGCGGATTTTATTACGTTTAATTTTAATTATTTTAATTTTTAATTCTCGACATTTCGGGTGCTTTCGGGGGACTGAGGTGACTGACGTCCCGATCTCACTCTTAAGCACGGAGTACCTTTTAACAATGACATCGGGACGTCAGTTACCTCAGTCCCCCGTGACCATGGGTGCTGGAAAGCACCCCAAACGTCTGGAATTAAAAATAAAAATATTTAAAATTAGTATTAAACGCGATAAAATCGGTAAAAGTAGTTTTAATCAATGTGTAGTGTTCGCGTAAATATAAGAAATCATAACGTTATTACTAATATCGAAAAAAATAAGCTTGAGCAAAAAAGGCACATAAAAATTGTGACTTAATTTTAATAATGCAGAAGGTTGAAGGTACATGTAATGAAAAAAAGTGATCATAAGAAGAATATTACACTTTCATTAAATATGCTGCCAACCACTTTCCTGCGGGACCAAACTATAAATAAATAACTTCTTACGGAATTGTATGTTGTATTAACTTCAAGCAGCACTATCGCAAAAGCGTTGAGTATAAAAAAGTGAAAATATGCCCTTTAACCTTCTTTTCATTACGACTACGTGAGGTTTTATTTAACTAAAACATTAATATGAAAGCCTTTATACTAACTCCGCTTTTAGTAAGCTGCAGGAGCTTTAATGAAAAGTGAGGATGAGTTTTGAGGTTACTTAAATGATTTACAAATTACTTATTCAATCAAAACAAGCTTAAAGTAAAACCCAACTGCTTAAATTTTTTCCTACAATCAAGACAAATTTAATAACACCTGATACGTTAAATCCATCAAGCCGTTTAGGCTACAGAGCGTGTCAAAAATTGATACATATACATATAAAATTTAAAAAAATTACCCTTCTTCAGGGGGCTGTCGGGTAAATACATTCTTCTTTCTTTGTCAGCTAGAAGAAATCGGGAGTTCAGAAGTCGACTGCTGGATATGAGCCTCCAAAAATGTAGCAATTGACGATCGCAGTTCTAGATGTTTCGCACTTTTGACGTTATTTTTTGTCGCCGGTGTAGGTGTTTCATGCCCGGTGTTAGCGAGATGGTCATACCACTATATATTTTAAACAAGCTAGAGCCACGCTGCCGCTATTTTATGGCTGCGGCATGAATAGGTCAGCTCCACCGGGGCTCTCACAAAATGTGTATGTGTGTGTAAGTATTTCGTATAGTGAGTGTGGAGGAAATAAGGCTCTTTTTGCAGGTGTATTCTCTCTTCGTCCTCAAGGGTGTCAACACACCTGCAATTTGATTCTTACTCGGGGATATATGTAGATATCTATGGGCTCCGGTATTCACTTATCAGGTGGAATGTGTACTCGTTTGTCAAACTTATTCTATTAGAAAAAAAAACATTCGTTATCTATTCCTTTCAGCCACACATTCGTAAAATTCACTGCTAAACATAGTCCTCCCGTAAAGATTCCTATCTAAGGGTATCCGCCTTACATATTTTTGTTACTTTTAATTTCTTGTACTTCACTGAAACGAAACAATAACGCTTTTTAAAACATCTCTTTATCTCCATGAAACAATCGTTAATATTTTCGCGCAAATTTCGACGCTTTATTTTTATGTTTAAAGTAATAATGGGGTATGCTCAATGGACATGTTTTTGAAAGTAAAGGTAGTAATAATATAAATTAAATTCAAAATTTCGAAATTTCCCTAAACAAAAATAATTGTCAAAAGGCTGAAAAGAATTTTTTGAATCATAGCTATCGATCAAGTCACCTTTCACGCCAAATCTAAATTAGTTCGTGCGTTTGCGAGCTCCGATTCCGCAGAGAGAGAGATACACAGATAGAAAGATACACATAGGATCAATAGAGAGATACACATATAGAGAGATACACACGTTAAATATATAACACACCTCTATATAGGTCGGGGGGTAAACAACCCCCGATAACCCCCGTATTTAAATACGACAAAGGTTTCTCACGTCGCTTCCTGTCTGCCACCAAACAGCAGTCGATCGACTGCTATTTTCCATTTTGATCAGTAAGGATTATGCTAATTACTAATGGTAGAACCTATATTATTATGGTTGTATGCTGCGGTCTGCATATCGGTAAGATGATAACTTCAGTTTTTACGTTGTTTGCAATTTTTCTATGGATAGGCATTTTATCAACTAACTTTTCATTGATTTCTCTAATGGTACTATAATATCTTTATATTTCCCTCGCCAATTCATAAACATCAGATCAGCACGGTCAACCAAACGACGCCTAGCGTAATACGATCAAAACTTGGTTGATAGGAGCTCAGCACTTCATGGAATTTAAGTCGGTTTTGCACTCGTCGATCCGCATATCCAGCATGGTGATTCGCCTATCAAGTTGTCAACTATATCAAAGAATAAATATTGAACAAATTCTGAGTAAGTTTTCACGTTGTAGAGCCACGCTGCAGCTAAACATAGTTGCAGCACCAATGGGATGACTCAACCGTCACGGAAAAGTAGCGTAGTACAGCAGAATAGTAAAAGGGTAAAATATTATTCTGTGAGGACTTGGGTTTTTCCAGATCGAGCCGTCTCATTCGTGCTACAAACGTAATATAGCTGCTGTAAATATGGAGCAATTAGTCTTTTTGCGCCGCTCGTTTACGATTTTAGTGCATACTGTAAGATATGCATATTTCCTTACGATGTTTTTCTTCACCGCCGAGTACGAATTATTTAAAATTGCAATTAACAATTTGGGAATAGAACTTGGATCAATTTTTATGAGATTATTCCTAATGGTATTAGGTGGTAAAATCAAGTGCTCAGCAGTTGGTCGTATTTAAGCTAAAAATTAACTTTTTATAGAAAATGAAAGTGAGATCATAAATATAAAACAAATATTTAAGAAAAAACCTCATTTTTAGTGTTATATTTTAACAACAGACCCCTCCAGTAGAAACAGCTGTTAACGAGTTTTATTACATAGCCCTGAACCCTAGTATTATGGTAGTTTAGGGGAATAATTCAATATAAATTCAGTAAAAAGGTCATCTGTATTCACCATGAATTTATCCATTGCAAAAGTTTTAACATCAAGCTCGCTAGTTCATTATCACCGAGCTACTGTCCTAATCAGTTTTATGAATATAAAAAAAAAAATTGTATTTTGATGTGGTAAAATAATTAAATTATAATTTTTAATTTTGCTTTAATTTATGTTTGTAAGAAAATAATATTATTTTTTATAGGATTGGATGACAAATAAGCACACAGTCCACCTGATTATAAGTGGTTGCTGTGGCCCATATACATCTACATGTATCCTCGATTACGAATCAAAATGCAGATGTGTTGTTACCCGTGAAGACTAAGATGGAATGCCTCGTTCCAGTAAAATGGGTCTCCGGTTCTCTACACTCACCATACGAAACACAGCAGCATTAAGCTACTATTTCACGCTGGTATTCTGTGAGAGCGTGGATCTTCCCCGGTCGAGCCGACCCATTCGTGCTACAATTATACTACTAATATAATTACAGCATGGTTCTATCACTAGCAAACTAATAACGTATTTCTATTATCATTTTAACAGCCTTTCATAAGTCAACTGCTGAAACTATCGGTATGACTTATGAAAGACAAATAAACATAAACACTCACGCCTGTCACCCAGAAGGGTAGGCAGAGACTACCGACTTCCATTTGGCACGATCCTGACACACCTCTCTCGCCTCCTTCACATCCATATTCCTATCCAATCGTCGTCGTCAGACGAGCCAATATTTTTCGGGAATACGTCTCCGAGTAGCAGGACAAACTTATGTCTGAAGTCGAGTATTTGCTGAACAAAGTCTCGGATTAGGGGCGACTAAATCTGGTTCAGTTTAACCCTCAGAAGACACAAGTTTGCGCGTTTGTCGTATGTCCTCAGTTTCAAGGCACTCCCCTTGTTGCCTCAGCCAGTATCGGAATCCTCGGCGATGACATATCGAGTGACATGCAGTTTCTTGGTCACTTGGAAGAAAAAGCCAAATTGGCCTTAAAAAAGCTTGGCGTGCTCAGCAGATCGGGACAGTAATTCATGCCGGCATACCGCCTGCAATTTTACAAGGCGCAGGTTCGGCCGCACATGGTTCCTATCTCTGTGCTGGGGCTCCCCAGTGCCAGCTTCTTCCACTTGACCGCATTCAGCGCAGTGCGGCTCGAATCGTCGACGACCGAGTGCTTTCCGATCGGCCTCAGCCAGTATCAGAATCCTCGGCGTCGACATATCGAGTGACATGCAGTTTCGTGGTCACTTGAAAGAGAAGGCTAAATTGGCCTCCAAACAGCATTGCGTGCTCAGCAGAGTGGGACAGTATTTATCAGCAACGCACCTGCAATTCCACTGGTGTTTTAGTTGTCCATGGACGGTGATAGTCACTTAACATTTGTGTGGCAAATAAATACTTTTTATTTATTTATTTATTTAACATCAGGTGAACCGTATGCCCCTTTCGCCCGTCTCACACAAAAAAAGCAATCTAGTGAGGGGCCGCCCCATACTTTGCTTACGTTTATACGTTACGGTACGATGCTGCCTTACTTTAAAAACTTTCTAGACCTTTAGTTATCGGATACAACTTACTTTTTTTTTTCATTGTCAGCTGCCGCAGCTCAGTTGCTTTGCGATTCAAAATGTGACCATCAGTATTGTTATTGTTAAAGATAAAGTCTATCATACAACATACTGAGACCGATACAGCCTAATAAAGTTCACTGCTGTACGTAGGTCTCCCCATAATTGCTATAGTTACCACGCGTGGCAAGCGGGTTGGCATTCGCAGTTTTTTATTGTTAGTCGTTATTAAGTAATCGCTGCTACCCATCTCCTGATTTGTTTCCCTCTGTTGCATCTTACGACATGCACGAGATGATACAGGTTAGTGGATGCTCCTCACCATACAGCCCGGTGTCATACAGTTTACTGCTAAATATATCTGTAAATTATTCTTAAGAGTTTTAAAAGGTCCAGTAGAATCAATAAAACGATTAATCTACTTATAACTCGTCTCTCTCAGCACTGTAATATTTTGTCATTGTGATATGTCCGATAAGTAAGTGGTCCTTTGTAGATCAATACCGATCCACTCTTGTAGCATTTTATTATAATATAGCTGCAGAGTGACTTTACCACGTAACAAAATAATGGTTTCCGTAGACAATTCTTTCAGCCTATTTCTAACAGTTTCCCACTAACCGTCCCATATTTTATATTTCCTTAGATAAAAAGTCGCGACTTAAACAAGAAGTTGCGCAGTTTTATATCCCTAGCGGCTTATATTCATAAGTCATATCGTTCCAATAGTTCCGAAAAACACAGGAAGAAAGCTTGCTAAATTTAAAATATTATTATTATATTAAATAATGGTTAAAATATTGATCATTGAACTTTAAATGTCATAAAAACTATAAATGCATGGAAAATAAATGGAGCTCGAAACAATTTTTAATATGTGAAATAAATATTGCTGTTTGATATTATTATTTTGTGCGTGTCGAGAATAATGAAAAATATGAACTGAGGTTGCTGACCTATTATTAAGGAGATTCATAATCATCATCATCATCACCATCACTACTGCCCTTCACAAGTCCACTGCTGAGTCCCCCAAGGTATGCCACAAAGCACGGTCCTGAGCCACCTGCATCCATCGACTTCCTGCATGTCTTACCAGGTCGTCACTCAATCTAGTGGGGGATCGGCCTACACTTCGCCTAATGATACGAGCCTGCTGCTTGAGAACCTATTTTTCCCAACGGTTGTCGGTTCTTCAAGCTATATGGACGGACCATTGCCACTTCAGCTTACTAATCCGTACGTAGATTATCCTTTGAAAAATCTAAAAAAAAATACAGCAAATCTGTAATAATGAAAAGACATACACATAAACACTTACGCCTGTCACCCAGTGGGGTAGGCAGAGACTACAGACTTCCATTTGGCACGATCCTGACACACCTTTTTCGCCTCGTTCACATCCATATACCTACGCAAACATGCTCGTCCGTTAAGGGTACTCCTAATTTGGCCCGTTTTCAATAAATAGCTAACTTGGTCGACAAATTTTCGCCTAGGACGTCCCTTTCAGACTTTGTCATTCACTTCTGCAACATAAATTTTGTTTGTCACTCTTTCTTCATTCATTCTTTCCACATGACCAAACCACCGAAGCATTCCTTTCTTAATCCTGGTTATAACATCATCTTGCAAACCATACGCTTCTCTTATCACACAATTTCTCAACCTGTCATTCAGATTCAGCCCTAACATACTCCTTAACACCCAACTTTCATTACCATACGTTAAAGTAGGGACCAACACAGCATTGTGAATTGCCATACGTGCCTTTTTCGATACTTTTTGACTCTTCACAATAGAGTGCAGGGCCCATTTACTCTATTTCCCGCATTCACTCGCCGTTCTATTTCCTTATCATACTCGTATCTCCCATCCCTGCTAAATACGCAACCCAAATATACAAACTCGTCTACTTACTCGATCAACTCCCCTTATACTCTTATTTCACAAATCGTTTTACTTTCTTCTCTTTCAAAGACCATAACCTTCATCTTACTTGCGTTCATTTTCATACCACTTTCCTTTAATAATCTGTTCATTAATGTTACCATCATTTGCAACTCGGCCACCGATCACGCAAGAAGAACTTGATCATCGGCGTACAAAAGGCATTTGACGGTTAACTCACACATTCTTAATCTGCATTCTTCAACTTTCAAATTTTGCAAACAACTTTCAGAACAGAACTTCAACAGCAGGTTCAAGAGTTAAGTAAAAACCATAAAAACGTAGTGAATTTGGACACAGTGATAAATGAAATTCAGGAAAGAAAAAATCGTAGTCGTAATCTTATTGTGTTTGGAATACCTGAATCTACAGCAAATTCACCAGAAGAAAGAAAATGTCATGATAAAGACCAGGTTTCTAAAACTATAACGTCACTGGCAACTCCAGAACCGGAAATTCTCACTGTCATCCGTTTGGGTAAACCTGTATCCAAAATTGAAAAGCCGCGTCCTATCAAGGTAGTCCTGGCCAATAAACATAATGCTATAAATGTTCTGAAAAATAAAGAAGGTAAGCTGCCAAACTCTGTTAAGGTAAAGACTGATATGACACCATATCAAAGAGATCAACTTAAGACACTTCGTGAAGAACTAGCAGCTAGAACCGAAAAAGGTGAGCAAAATCTTACGATCAAATATATCAATAACATACCAAAGATTATAACAACTACAAAAAACTAGCACATCATAATATCACAGAACTTCGCATACTATACACGAATTTGGCTTCCATTATGGCAAAATTTGATTTATTTCTTCTTGAAGTTAATACACATAAACCTGCTTTTATTTTGATATCAGAAACTCATTTACATTCTGGAATTGATGACAGCCTTATAAATATAAACGGATATACGCTCTTCCGGTTGGACAGAAGAGAAAGAAAAGGGGGAGGAGTAGCAATGTATGTTGCACATGACGTTAACAATGTACCTGTTATATCAAAAGTGAATAAAATATATTATAATTCTTTGGTTGAGGCATTATGGCTAGATATACACTATGGATATTTAGATTTACTTTTAGCTTGTGTGTATCGTCCTTCTTCAAATGTTGATTAACAAGTGCTGATGAAATATTATTTAACACCATAGAAAAGGTAGCCTCAAAGCAGACAGTGATTATTCAGGTGATTTCAACTTACCAAATATAAAATGGCCTCTCGATAATTTAACCGGACATAACAAGCTATGCGAAAGCTTTATAGCAATGTATTCAAACAGTAATCTCAATCAGCTTGTAACACAAATCACAAGGAAACGTAATAATGCAGAATCCCTACTAGATCTTATACTGTGTAATGATGAAACTGTAATAACTGATATTAAGTATCTTCCGCCCATTGGAAAGAGTGATCATTTGGTCATACTGGCTTCTATGCAGATAATTAATAACGATAGTAAAGTGCCGATAAAAAAAGATTTTTGATTTTTATAAAGCTGACTATAACAAAATTAACAAATATTTAGCAGAAAACTTTAACATAATTGGAAACCAAGTAGATGAAATGTGACTATCATTTAAAAATCAAATACATACATCACTTGAAAATTGTGTAAAAAATCACAGAAAATAAATAAATCAAATAAGAAACCATGGATAAATAAGGAAATTTTTGGATTTAACAAAACGGAAAAAAGAGTTATGGAATATATATATTATTAATAAAACAGAAGATTCGTACCGAAAATTTAGAAATATTAATCATAAAATTATTAAACTGTCGAAATATAGAAGAGCTCAATTTGAAACAAATGTTATAGACTCTGGACCGAAAGCTTTCTACGGATACATTAGAAGACAACATAATTCTAAAGTCACCATTCCTAACATGCTTAAAACCCAGTCACAAGAACTTGTAGAGGAACCACATAAAATCGCAGAGCTGTTTGCCGATCAGTTCGTTAATAGCTATGTAAGAGAACCAGATGGACCAATTCCCTCCATAAACATGCCAATGGTAACAAACTCAATTGATGACGTAAAATTTACAACCAAATTCGTACTAAAGACCTTGTTAACCTTTGATGATGCTACTGCTACTGGTCCTGATGGAATACCATCTATATTACTAAAGCGGTGCTCATCATTGCTTGCAGAATATATATCAAGCATTATGAACAAATCCATGGAGGATGGACGCTGTCGTAAAGCGACAATTAAAAACTAAATAACCTAACCTAACTACAACAAAACAACCAAAAATAAAATAAATTATTTAAAAATTTGAAAAGATTTACAGTTTCTTTTATAAAAAAAGGTATGAAGGTGATGATGGGCTGTAATGATGATAGTGATTTACAATATTATTAAAAAAAAATAACAAAAATAAAGATACTGCAACGAAGTATGCACAGGCTATGCCTATGATAGGTGCACAGCGCCTGCTCTAGGTACACGCAGAATCTGGAGAAAGCACATGCAGCGTCTGGAGAAGGTACACGCAGCGCTTGGAGTAGGCACACGCAACGCCCGGAGCAGATACACGCAGCACCCGGAGTAGACACGCAGCGTCTGGAGTAGGTACACGTGGCGCTTGAAGTAGGCAAACACAACGTCCGGAGTAGACACACACAGCGTCCGGAGTAGACACGCAGCGTCTGGAGTAGGAACACGCAGCGCTTGAGACAAGCACGCTCAGTGGCCGAAGATAGCGCGGGCACTAATAGGTGGAGGCGTAGGCGTGGCTAGGCGACGACTTCAGGAGAAGGCTTGCAAGATCCCGAGGCAGTGCGGATAAAGCCTTTAAGAGGTGCTTCTCGTATCAAAGCTGAAGTGAGGACCTCTATCGGCCGATTCTTCGGCTTTTATACTTTTTGACGGATCTGGGATAAGAACGAGAAATTATTTGAAATTATTTAAATTAAAAGCAAATTTTTGTAAATGGCCAAGAAGAAAAGAGTATTTTTGAAGTAAAAACATCAGGCCGGTAACAATATTTGAATAAAAATTGCCACGACAACCAGATAAACAACGAAGTCAAAACATGTCAAATTTTGGTTTTAAGCTCGTAATACAGAAACGGCAAGATTTAAGTGAAAAATGAGATATTATTTATATAGGAAAAAAGGTAGCGCAAGAGCGCGCACGAAACCCGAAATTGTAGAGTTACGGAGAACTAAATAAAAGATCGAAAAAGGTAGACTCCATTGACACCGATTTAAAAAGTGCTGATAACGTGAAAATACGAAGTGAAAATGATTTGTTATTGTGTTCTTATGAATTAAAAATATTACAGGATCCTATGGAAATAAAGGTGATGCAAAATATCCAGTTTTGAGGTGAATGTAGAAAATCAAAAACAGAATGGAAAAATAAAAATAAAATAGTGTAAAATGATATGTAAGTATGTATGTAAGCATAACACTACATTTTCCCCCCGACCCTGGAAAATTTTTGACTCAGCAAAAATTTTGATATGTACATTCTAAAACAAACCATAAAAACACAGCTTTGCAGTAACAGACATCACCAGGCAAAATCAGATATACCATCTCTTACATTCATCATCTGCATTCAGGTAAGGGTGGAGTTCACATTCAATGACTACCACTCTAAAAGTGTGTTTTCGAAAGGACATTCAGGCTTATTTAAGGAGTTGTCATCCGCTCCTGCGTGGAAAAAAAAATTCGAAAGGACATCCAGGCTTATTTAAGGAGTTGTCATCCGCTCCTGAGTGAAGATAAAGTTAAAGAAATTAATCTTAAGCAAGCTTTAGTCGCTATGACTTAAGTAAAGATTAAGAACGGCCAGAGCGGTAGGGCTCAAAGCCAGAGATGAGCAACATCACTAAAAGTACATTCAGGCTTATTTAAGGAGTTGTAATCCGCTCCTGAGTGAAGATAAAGATAAAGAAATTAATCAGGTAATAATTATACATATATACAAACACATATACAAATATACAAACACATATACAAATATACAAACATATATACAAATGTAGTGTCATGCAAAACAGTATTAGCTGGTTCCTCACATCTAATCTTCACTTCGTATTATGGCTTAAGGAATTCGTACTTAATAACCCTTTTCATTGTTATAATTAAGTGCAAAGTTAAGTTTAAGAAATAAAAATGTAATTAAAAATTGTACCTCTTTAAGTTATCTAGAATAAAAATATAAAAGTGATGAATGAAGTGAAGTGTTATATGTAAGTCTAAATATAATCCAGGTAAGTTGAAAAACTAGATGAAGTTTTGTTTTAGAATTTGGAAGATAGTACCTCTTTTAATTCTCTAGAATAAAAATATTAAGGTGATGAATGTAAGTGTTATATGTAGGTCTAAATATAATCCAGATAAGTTGAAAAACTAGATGAAGTTTTGTTTTAGAATTTGGAAGATATGATAAGGATGAGTAAATAAAGAGTTAAGAATGAAAGAGAAAGCAATTCAATCAAAAGGAAATGGATAAGGCGTAGCTAAGGTGAAGAAAAGAAGAACTTTTACGTCGGGCGCCAAATTGTCGTAAAGCGACAATTAAAAACTAAATAACCTAACCTAACTACAACAAAACAACCAAAAAATAAAATAAATTATTTAAAAAATTTGAAAAGATTTACAGTTTCTTTTATAAAAAAAAGGTATGAAGGTGATGATGGGCTGTAATGATGATAGTGATTTACAATATTATTAAAAAAAAATAACAAAAATAAAGATACTGCAACGAAGTATGCACAGGCTATGCCTATGATAGGTGCACAGCGCCTGCTCTAGGTACACGCAGAATCTGGAGAAAGCACATGCAGCGTCTGGAGAAGGTACACGCAGCGCTTGGAGTAGGCACACGCAACGCCCGGAGCAGATACACGCAGCACCCGGAGTAGACACGCAGCGTCTGGAGTAGGTACACGTGGCGCTTGAAGTAGGCAAACACAACGTCCGGAGTAGACACACACAGCGTCCGGAGTAGACACGCAGCGTCTGGAGTAGGAACACGCAGCGCTTGAGACAAGCACGCTCAGTGGCCGAAGATAGCGCGGGCACTAATAGGTGGAGGCGTAGGCGTGGCTAGGCGACGACTTCAGGAGAAGGCTTGCAAGATCCCGAGGCAGTGCGGATAAAGCCTTTAAGAGGTGCTTCTCGTATCAAAGCTGAAGTGAGGACCTCTATCGGCCGATTCTTCGGCTTTTATACTTTTTGACGGATCTGGGATAAGAACGAGAAATTATTTGAAATTATTTAAATTAAAAGCAAATTTTTGTAAATGGCCAAGAAGAAAAGAGTATTTTTGAAGTAAAAACATCAGGCCGGTAACAATATTTGAATAAAAATTGCCACGACAACCAGATAAACAACGAAGTCAAAACATGTCAAATTTTGGTTTTAAGCTCGTAATACAGAAACGGCAAGATTTAAGTGAAAAATGAGATATTATTTATATAGGAAAAAAGGTAGCGCAAGAGCGCGCACGAAACCCGAAATTGTAGAGTTACGGAGAACTAAATAAAAGATCGAAAAAGGTAGACTCCATTGACACCGATTTAAAAAGTGCTGATAACGTGAAAATACGAAGTGAAAATGATTTGTTATTGTGTTCTTATGAATTAAAAATATTACAGGATCCTATGGAAATAAAGGTGATGCAAAATATCCAGTTTTGAGGTGAATGTAGAAAATCAAAAACAGAATGGAAAAATAAAAATAAAATAGTGTAAAATGATATGTAAGTATGTATGTAAGCATAACACTACAACGCTTACCCGCTGATTGGAAGAAAGCTACAGTCGTACCTATTTATAAAAACGGCGATAAGATGAGACCTAGTAATTACAGACTAATAAGTTTGACAAGTATCCTCTGTAAAGCCATGGAAAAGATCATAACTGAAAGATTAAGAGAATTCCTATTACAAGAACAACTGATTTTAGATGAACCGCACGGATTTGTACCAAAGCGATCAATCATTACAAATATGTTACAATGTGTTAATGAATGGGTCTCAGACCATGACAATGGATTACCTACAGATGTGATATATCTTGACTATGAAAAAGCTTTTGACCGTGTGCCATTAAGGCGACTTATATGCAAATTAAAACACTTTGGTATACGTGGGTAATTGTTGGCCTGTATCAGTGATTTTCTGTCAGACAGATCATTCTTCGTGAGAGTTGGAAGTACAATGTCTAAACCCAGGGAACTACTCAGCGGAGTTCCGCAGGGATCTGTTCTTGGACCATTATTATTTATCCTATATTTATCGGATTTGAAGAGCACGTTACAGCTACCGTTCTCATTATTTGCCGATGACACAAATTTTTTTGGGAAGCCTATTACGCAACATCAAGTTATACAACAGGATCTAAATGCCATCTACGATTGGACTAGTGATTGGCTCCTAACACTGAACGCAGACAAGTGTACGGTTCTTATTCGGTGTACATATAGGGAAAAATAATCCACGAATACATATTATCTAGGTGATCACCCATTGTCTTCTGTTGAATCAAAAAAGACCTTGGCATTACAATAACCAGTGACCTCAAATGGGAAACTCATATCCTTAACATAGTAAAAAAAGCAAACACCATGATGTATATGATTCGAAAAAGCTTTATGTGTCTCACTCCTAAAATATTTAACAAGATCTACCGAACGTACTTAAGACCTCTTTTGGAGTTTGCATATGTGATATGGGACCCGTATTTTCGTAAAGATATAATAATACTGGAGAATGTTCAAAGGAGGGCCACAAAAATGGTAAAACAACTGCGAAACATGACATATGAGCAGCGAATGAGAAAGCTTAACCTCACAACACTAGAGAACCGTAGGCAGAGAGGTAGTCTGATGATCTGACAACAATGTTCCTACTCTGCCGAATTTGTACTTACTAAATAGCAACAAACGTCTGAGAGGACATCAACTTAAACTTTGCCATAGGACTGCCAAGCGGAATCCCATGAAGAATTTTATAACAAACCGTGTTGTCATCGAGTGGAATAAGCTACCACAAAATGTGATTGATGCTCCTACATTGAACACCTTCAAGAACAGATTGGATAAAATCTCCAAACATTAAGATGCACACGCATAGTTTTTACAGTCCTGCTGCGACCCTTTTCCTTTATATACTGGGACTATCAAGGCTTTGCACCAGTCTACCGGTACCCGCTTCAGTTCCCAGCATAAATTAAACATAGTGTGCAGCAGGCCTGCCACCACTTCCTCTCCGGCCCTTGGCATTTCGAGTGAAACTCTATCATATACGGCAGCCTTACCTGCTTTCATGCTTTTCATTGCTTTCATTATTTCATCTTTACTTATCTTGCTACCTCTTTCATCTTCTTTCGGAGTTTCTACTTCATTTAGTTTACACGTTGTCTCCTCACTCATAAACACGCTTTCAAAATATTCCTTCTATCTCTTTAAACTCAATACTTCATCATTCAGAATATAGCCATTCTCGTCTCTTATAGCATTCATTATAGGCTGTTTTTAATGTCCCCTAGCAGTTCTTACAAGTTTCTCGAACATTTTAATATTTGCCTGGAAGTTATCCGATATTCTTCTATCATTCTTATACGTTCTTTCTTGCTTTTTCCTTTCAACTACTTCTTTTATTCTCTTATTTAGATGGCCAAAGACTGCCTTTTTTCTTTCAATATAATCATTCGTACCCCTAGAATTACCAACCTTTGTTGCTAGTAAATCGCAGTAAATCTATAAAGTGGCGATCCTCGTCGCCGGTTTTCCTCCCGGAGATTCTTTGCACCCCTGCCCAATTAAAGGGGCGCCGGGAAATCGGGGCCATTTCTTTTATTTGGTTCCTCATGGTGCGAAATATGAGGTAGTATATTTTACGCCGCCACTACGGCGAGGAGCCGAGTCTGTGCTATCGGCTTGTCGCTCATTTAGTACCACCCGGGGGACACGTGTAGGGTGGGCCTAGGAATAGGTGGTCAAAGCCTACGGACGCGAGCGACTTATCCGCCCTGAAAAATAATAAAAAGAGAACAATGAAAAAAGAGAAAAGAATCAAGAATCAAAGAATCAATCAACAAACGATAAGTACTTATCAAAAAAAAAAATGTAAAATCTTTAGCAAATGAAAATCAAGTTTCCACGCAATTGATTACGAATGAAAAAAGCACAAAAATATTTTTTTGGGTTCCGTAGTTACAACAAGGAACTTATAAAAATATATATATCCATAAAAATATTGCTATAAAAATCCTTCCAGTTTCGCTATATCCGTCCGTCCTACCATCCGCGGTTTTATTCAGAGATCATAGGTGCTAAAATATTCTAGGGTTCCGTAGTTAACCCTTCAATCGCCATAAAAATCCCATGCAGTCGTATGCGCCCGGCAATTCCCGAGCGGTCGCATACGATCGCACCCACCATTGCACTTAAAACCATTGAAACTTATATTTAGAGACTACTTTTCTATGAAGAAGTTTAGCATAATACAATCAATATGAAATTTTCTATCCTCTAATGCAATAAAAAACTGTTATGCTATTGTTATTTATTTGTAATCTACGTTCATTTCGAAAAGTGCTCGAAACGTCGAAAATATAAAATAAGTTAATATACGCAATGAATTAGCCGTGGTTAACTATGATATTGGGGCGTCAAACATCTCAGCCCCCCCCCCCGTGATTATGCGTCCTGTAAAGTGCTCAAAACGTCGGGGAATATAAAATAAGTTTATATACGCGAAAAGTTAGCCTTGGTTAACTATGACATTGGGACGTCAAACATCTCAGCCCCCCCCCCCTCCGTGATTATGCGTTCTGTAAAGTGCTCAAAACGTCGGGGGGAATATAAAATAAGTTAATATACGCGCTAAAATCCGTAAAAATTAGTTTAATTGAAATGTGTAATGTTTGCGTTAATATAAGAAATCATAACGCTATTGAATTATTAATATTAGATTGTTCCGCCTGTGTATATAGTTGTAGATCATCGACATACAGATGATAAGAGCACTTGAGGTTTAATGTGATATGATTGACAAAAATTGAAAACAGAAGAGGTGAGAGAACATTGCCTTGAGGGACACCGGTTAATACATCACTCCAATTGCAAACACTATAGCTGGAACGCACGACCTGTTGGCGCCCTCGATGACAATATGAGAACCAAATATTAGTGAGAGAGCTAGCAAGATAAAGTTATCGACAATATTAATCAAGATAGTCTATCGTAAACCTATTGCTACGAGTACATTACAATGAACACCGGGATAACTATTCTGGCCATTACGGCGTATCAGTTTTACAGTGTATCGTGTGCTTGTTTCACGTTCCTAATAGGTTTAATATTTACTTGTTTAATTAATATTTATAGTTTCAAATATCCAAGATAGTATAAACAATTCCTCTAAAACAAGAAATTGAATTTACAACAAGCCTAAAACCTGCTAGGCCCAAAAGCGCTAGTATAAAATTAATGATGATTCTGAAAAGTATTCGATTTTTTTGTTAAATGAAACCATTTGCATATAAATATAACTACTTTGTATTAGATTACGTTTAGACACAAATTTTGTGAATTTGCAGATATTTAAATAAATGTGAGACAGCTTCAAATATTCTAATACTTGAAAATATCATGAATAACTATGAATAAAATTAATAAAGATAAGGCTTGTTATAATACCAACTGAAAATATGACTGAAAACGCTAATTTACAGATCTGTCACGATAAATATATATAAAGATCGCAAAAGCTAAACGTTTCTTCGTAAAGCTTAGACAACATCAATGGAACTTCATTATATTGCCCATTCTGCTAGAAACCACTCCAATATTCAAAACATGCCTAGTTTTGAAAATACTTCGCCAACTTGCAAATTTTCAAGTTTAAAAAATTGATGAAATATGTTTATACAGATACTGCAAGTATAATTTTTTTTTCTAATAAATAACCTTCAAATAATCAACGGATAATTTTCACACCATCAATGTCCATTTTTAATAAAATTACATATTTATTTCTCAAAGATAAGACATTTTGTCTCATAAAAAAATCAAGACTTTCCACGTTTGGATACAATTACAAGTAATATAGATAATATAGATAGAGATAATAGTTATCATATTATAGTAAAATATCTATTGTATATGATGATAGTATCTTTTTGTTCACTTGGGTTTGTTTTGTTAACATACCATTTAAAATCATCGTAAAAAATATTGATAATATACGGTTATGCAAACCACTATAAAATATTAAATTAATAGGAAAGAGCACGTAGGAAATGGGCTTCCTCGTTTTTGTAAAGATTTGCTTTAATCAACATGCTTGGTAGGCTAATTAAATCGCAGTAAGTATATCATACATTCGAATTAACTCCTTCTTTCTCTTAACTAACTAGTAACTCTTTCAATCAACGCCTTAGTACGGTATGTATAGCTTTGAAATAATACTAGTTTTTACGGAATTTATCGCGTATATTTAACTTTTTTTAACTTTTTTAAATACCCGACGTTTCGAACGCTTTACAGCACTCATGGTCACGGGCAGGACTGAGATGTACAACGTCGACGCTCCGGGAAGTCTGCAGTCTGTGAACACGTACAGGATCGCCTCCGTCACTACATCAGATTTGATAGACCGCAGATCCTCGCTAAAGAACACCGATTCCTTCCAAGGATGATTCGCGAGGCTATTGAAATCAAAAAACATCCTAATTTCAATAGAGAAGATGGCTGGGTGCTACCATCTGCTTGGGATCCTATAATAAATAAAATTAAATCCCAACCCAAGCATACAACTGCAAGACTTCAAGATACCATAAGTTCATACTGCATAGATCGGAACAAAAGTTAAATTTTAATCTATGGTAACCGCGGTTAACTATGACATATGGACGTTGTACATCTCAGTCCTGCCCGTGACCATGAGTGCTGTAAAGCGTTCGAAACGTCGGGTATTTAAAAAAGTTAAAAAAAGTTAAATATACGCGATAAATTCCGTAACAACTAGTATTATTTCAATGTGTAGTGTTCGCGTAAATATAAGAAATCATTAGTATGTATAGCTTTCAATCAATGATAAGCAAGCTGATGCACGATAGTTTTCACAGTCTGGCTGTGACCTTCTGCCCTTACGTATGAGACTATAACTGCTTTGCACCATTCTCCCGGTACCCGCTTCAGTTCCTAACATAAATCCAATAAAGCATACAGCAAGCCGTCGCCCTTACCAGTTTAGTTTTCCTAGTGGTATTCTATCATATCCGGCTGCTCTACCTGCTTTCATGCTTTTCATTGCTTTCATTATTTTATCTACTATTATCTCCCTTCTTCCTTTCTCTTTTGTCAGGATAACTACTTCATTTAATTTAAACGTCTTACTCATATAGTCGCTTCACATAAAATGGAAATTATCAAATATTCTTCTATCATTCTTATCCGTACTTTATAGCTTTTGCCTTTCAACTACGTCTTTAAATCTTTTATTTAGACGTTTAAAAACTGCTTTTTTTCTTTTAAGATCATTTCCGCCAGAGTTACCAGCTTCTTAGGACAAAAAAGGTGCTCGTCACAAAAATATTCTTTTCCACACATACATTGGCTTTCACTATCCTCATATATATTTTCATCACCAAACTTTCTCAATATCATTTCATAACCAGACCTCTTCACCACCTTCCATTAAAATCTTCTAAAATAAACAATATTTTCAAATACATACATAAACACTCACGCCTGTCACCCAGAGGGGTAGGCAGAGACTACAGACTTCCATTTGGCACGATCCTGACACACCTATCTTGCCTCCTTCACATCCATACACCTACGCATACATGCTCGTCGGTTAAGGGTACTCCTAATTTGGCCCGTTTTCAATAAATCGCCAATTTGGTCGATAAATTTTCGCCTAGGACGTCCCTTTCCGACTCTGCCATTCACTTCTTCACAACAAATTTTCTTTGTCACTCTTTCCTCATTCATTCTTTCCACATGACAAACCGAAGCATTCCTTTCTTAATCCTGGTCACAACTCTACTACTTTCTACTTTATTTTCTACTTTACTTTACATACGCTTAAATGTCTACAAAATTTCTTACCCCCTAAAGCTAAAATATCACTCGTGCTTACTCTTATCCTACCTCTCCTTGATTATGCGGATGCCTGTTATTTGGATGCTACAGAGGAACTTCTTAATAAACTTGAGCGCTTGCAAAATCAGTGTATACGTTTTATATTTGGGCTCAAGAAATATGACCGTATATCTCAGTTTCATAAGCAACTCAAGTGGCTCTCAATTCGACTTCGAAGGAACACTCGATTGTTATGTCTCTTCTAATAACATTTTGCACAACCCTTCCTCTCCCACATTCCTCAGAAGCCGATTTTCCTTCACCCATCCTCCGGAAAAACCATGCAGATCCCTTGTTAAAAATCTTCTTGACTTTCCCGTCTATAATTCCGGTTTATACTCCCGCTCCTTTTCAGTTCACGCGGTAAGATTACGGAACTCATTACCGTCAAATATAAGAAATTCCGAAAATTTGTTTGTATTCAAGAAAAGTCTTAGAGATAACTACTTTGCATCCTGTTAATTTATATATATTATTCTATTATATTAGTTTTAGTTTATATATATCATATGTAACTATCGTATTTATTATTATTATTATTTATTGATTTATTTTATTTTTATTTATTGTTTTATTTTATATAATTTACGTAACATTGTGTATATTATTTATTTTTTAGGAGTACTAATGTATGCACTAAGTTTGCAATTTCAATATAATTTCCTTTATGGGTCTACTGGAAGATATTTCAGCTAATTTGGAATATGCAGAACCTTTGTACGTAATTGCTATAAGACTGCTTCCTGTATCTTAATGTGTGTACATTAAATAAATAAAAAAATGAAATTAATTAAGAAGTTTACCAATGTTTTACAAATAAATTATTTGATTTGATTTGAAAAAGTTATTATGTTGATAATAACTTTACTGCCAAGCTATGTGTTTTTTATTTGTTGATTAAATGATAAAAGAGCCGTCAATAATATCGATGCATACTAATATAAGTTGTAAAGTAAAGAGAAAAAACACGAAAGATTAATTTCTACTTCTTTTGTAAATAAACTCATTCAACAAACTTTCAACAAAATAGTCTTTCAAAAAGGAAATTGCAAATATTAAAGATTTCTGCGGTGAATTTATACGGTCCATAAAATGGTGGTTTCTTTATATCCCCTTCATATGTGCACGTTCGTAGCCGTATTCAAGTTCTAGGGAGAATCAGGAGAAAAATCAAGGTAACTCGTTGGGTAATACTTATTTGACACAGTTTAAAATATGTCGCTACGGTATAATTTTATTCTGCATTCGTTTTGCTGGGTATTCTACAACTATTTTTACGCTGTGTTGCAATTTAGCACGAGTTGATAAATTAAGGTATGTAAAATATTTAATAAGCAAAAAGTAGCGAAAGGAAATTTGTACTACTACTTTTCTACTGAACTTGACTACTTTTCTTTGAAGAAGTTTGGCAATATATAATCAATATGAAATACTCTATATTGAAGTGCAATAAAAAACTGTTACCCTATGAATATTTATTTATAATCTACGTTTATTTCATACGCCACTTTCGTGTGAATGTTATTGTGTTGCTTTTTTTATTTTTCTAGTTTTTTATTAGCAACTTCAAATGAGTAGGATCTTTTCTTAAAGGTTTGGTGGTTTTAAGTTCTGTGGGTGGTTACCGTCACATGCGACCGCTCGGGATTTGCCGGGCGCATGCGACTGCATGAGAATTTTAAGGGGCTTGAGGGGTTAAGTCTGCTACACCACTGCACAACTAAAATTGTTTATTGCTATTTAAAGTACTCATTTGTTTTATTAATCATAAAAAATTGTATTTTAAGACTTAAGTTAACGGATTAAAGTTTTTTGATTTTGATTTGGGTATTTAGTTACTTTATGAGCATATAAAAGTAAATTCAACAACTCACACTGAGGCAGCTGATGGTTGCAACGTAAAAGTAGTACATCAGCCAATTTTCATACACTAATAAATATTAATTATTTGTGTTTTAAATACACCTCAAATCAGTAAGATCCTTGCGATCGGGCTCCATATTTCTCAACAATAATTTGCTTTTACATGTAAGTATTAAAAAATACGTTTTCTTTTTCGATACTAAAACACCGTCTATTCGTCTATACTAGATATTTCTTTAAGTTTCTATGTTTTAAAAAGTGAGTGTGAAATTTCGTTTTTAGCTTTAGTAAATTAAGAAAAATGTTTACAATAAAAATCATATTCTTATTTATGTGCAAAGAAACTACTTGGTGATAGTACTAATTTCTGCCTAAGAGTTCGTCTGGGTAGGACAGACTTTTATCTATATTTGCTGCCGTGTAGCAGTTCTTCACTTATCCGGTTTCTGCTGCAGCCACTTAGCATCAGGTGGAACTGCAAGTTCAATTGTCACTTCAGTTCATAAAAAAATATTAATAAAAAGAGCTGTGGTAGCTAATATTGTCAGCGCTCGCTGTAAATTTCCAAGTACGGAAGCAACCCGCCGGCATCCAGTGAAGACATCGTGAGGAAATCAGCATGTTTGAGAAATAACAAAAAAATTCTAAGACATGTGAACTTTGCCAACATGCATGGGGGCAGCGCTGCGGATTTCCTTGCCCTGAAACCCTCTCATAAATGAGTGGAGGCCTGTGCTCAACAGTGGAACGTATATAGGCAGTAACATTAACTTTTATAATATCAATTCAGTTAACCTTTTAAGAAATTCAACTTTTCTGATTATGACATATTAATTTAATAATTCTCCAAATACCTTTTAAAATATTATTTCAGTAAAAAATGTATTCGTCTTCTTATTAACGTGTTGCTATGTCTTTTTAATGAGTTTAAGTGAATGTTTAGTTAAAAATAGACCAGTTTATTTTGTCTCGATATGCAAACGCAATTGATTGATGTAAACGAATTTAACAGTTTTTATGTAATGTATTTTATTGTACTAGGCGTCCTTTTCTGCCTATCAATGTTTTAGTAGGTAGTAGTAAATAATAAGGATAGCAAACGAAGACACAATACGCATAAAGGTAAGTGGATGCTATGACCTATTAGATATCTACATCTATCCACAAATCAAAATGAAGATGCGTTGTCACCCCTGAGTCTTATATTAAATGATAGTAAAAAACGTCTCCGATACTCTACATTAAGCAAACGAAACACAGCCGCATTAAGTTGCTACTATACAGTGGTATTCCAAAAAAGATCGGTCCTTCCCTGTCGAGCCGATCCATGTTGCAACCATAATATAGATACAGTGTGACTCTACCACGTACGGGGATTGAGAGCTATCCTCTCTCCCTACAGGAAAATTGTGAGTATGAGTCAATCCCCTATGACAATAGTGAGGTCACATCGCAAGTACGGCAAAGGTCACACCAGGTATGGATGTTTGATATTGCGCAGTAAGCTTGTCTTTTACCCTTTTCAACCCTAACATGGTCAAAAGTGGAGCCATCGAAATTTTTTTGTGCTTAGACCGTTAATTTGGTTTATACGATTTGGCCCAGGCACCTGAATGGAGAAGAGTAGTTGGTACAAGTCCAACATAAACCAGTAACTGGTCAATGAGACCCCGCGCCCTAGTGTATGCGCAAGCACAAGTGTTCTTTCAATTCTCTTACTCTCATAGTCCAATGGGACGCAGAACCGCCAACTTCCTGACTCCAGAATGCTACTGAAAATTTCATTACAGAAAAACTTAATAAATGATTTTACCTGGGATGGGACCTCATAATCAGTAGTCGTCTAGAGGCCGTACCACTAGACAAGCGAGGTAGTCAATTGACTGACTGCCTTAGTAATCTATCAATAAAATGTTTATTACGAGGTGAATAGGTAAGTCAAATATGTATTTTGATTGTTGTTAGTATTAAATAGAGTCACTCTTAGTCAATTAATACGAAATAAACAATTACTACGATAGCCTTCACCAGTTGGCGTCCATTCAGAGCGACTTAATGGTTAACCCTAATGGTCGGCGCATAGTAGCCTTGTAAATATAGTTGTAACTTATAATAATATTGATATCATTATGTGAGTAAATGTTAATATATATTATATTAACATTTACTCACATAATTATTATTAATATATATTATATTAACATTTACTCACATAATGACTTTATTGTGTACGGCTATCTTGGAACAATTAATGGTTTGTAGCTGTATTGACTCCAGGCGGCGTACGGTCACCTATAGTATAATGTTGCCAGTATTTTTGTGAGAATTATAGAGACTATATTGTATGGAGCAATCTACACGAAATTATTAATCACAGCAACAAAGTCGAAATCGTAATAAGAATTTTATATTTTTTTATAATTGCATGCCTTAAGCGCACACATTCGGATTTACCAACAGTTTTTTTTTTCATAAATTGTAATGTGTGTAAACGGTCACGGCAACCTATGGATGCTTACACCCGACTTCAATCAATAAATGCTCAAGATTCATAGACACATCTGATAGCCAATATAAAATCTGACAGACTGTAATTATACTGACTCTCCTAACTCTTCCAACTGAAATACAACAGCGAAGGCATTCCTACTAGGTGTGTACCTATAGTTAATGTATGTAACAAAGTTATTATAAAGGGAAATCGTAAGTATACTTTGTTATATTTAAGGTGTGTAATTCCATTCAATCCCCATAAAATCCCACGCAGTCGCATGCGCCCAGCAAATCCCGAGCGGTCGCATGCAACCGCACCTACCCACAGCACTTAAAGACATTAAAACATACATTTGGAGACTACTTTTCTATAAAGAAGTTTGGCATTATAAAATCTATACAAAATTTTCTATCCTGTGGTATAAACAAAAGTTAGGTTTTACTTCAAAAAGATTTTATTGTATTTTGATAACAAAAAAAACGTACCAAGCGGATGTTGGCAGCGTGAAAATCACAATTATTTCAATATATACTACTCGTAATTATTTACGTAAAAAGATAATTTATATTCACACAAAAATTTTCATTACAATTTTGTAATAAAACACTATACTAAAACACTAAAACACTAGAGAAATTCAAAATCAACATAATAACATTCAGACGAAAATAGCGCACGAAATGAACGTAGATTATAAATAAATATTCATAGACTAAGTGAGTTTTTATTCCACTAGAGGATAGAAAATTTTATATTGATTCCATAATACTAAACTCCTTCATAGCAAAGTAGTTTCTAACATAAGTTTTTATGGGTTAAAGTGCTGTGGGTGGGTGCGGTCACATTTGACCTCGTCACTTTTGACGGAATATCGAAGTGGTCAAATTTGGACGCTTGTCGTTTGAGAGGTTAAGATATCGTCTTGTGTTGTTGTATTGTATAAGCTATTTGTTGGAGATCAAGAGAAATTCCCTCTTATTTCACACAGCTGACTTTAAGGACACCTTTAGGAATGTAAAGTATATTGCGTTAGCTCAAAGGAAACTCTATTTTTTTAAAAACCTGTCGCCATCATCAAAAATTATGTAGTAGTTTGCCTTATTTTCGCCACTTTTCCACTTGTTCCTTAGCACCAAAATATTTACATTAAATTGTAGTTGATTAAGTATTATTTATTTGCTTTGAAGGTTATTCTAATTGCAAAGTTCTACATTTATTATAGAATGAAATATTCTTTATTTAATATTGATTACATGTAATTCTTATTGAAAGACATTTTTAAATTTTACCATTGGTTCGATAATAAACCTCTGTCATGGGAAGAACCAGCAAGAAACCTAGTGGGACTATTTCTCTTTTTTAAAGCATAAGTTACAATATAATGTTATGAAGACATGGTCATCGATCTCTGAGAAGTATACACATTTTAAGAAACGTATTTATTTATATCGCGTATCAATAGTTGGTTTAAATTCGTATAGTTCATAAAAGCGTCAGATTATGTATCAATTAGACAAACAAGTAAACATCACCAGTATTTGAAGTAACATTGGTCTTAAACAGGTATGTGCCCGCGCAACCGTATACTCCGCACATACTCGCGTGTGCAAACAGGATTTATATCAGTATCTAGTAGGTCACACCAGATACCTAATAAGCGCTGGATTTACACAGGTCTGTTGTCGGCTACACCACTGGCTTACCCCAGGAACCATTAGTGTCAGGGTCAACCCAATACCATGGGCACAGGATTTACACGGGTCTTTTCCACTATACACTACATATAATATAGTCAAAATCAGTAAAAACGGGTTTGCTTAGCATACAATCTAGCTCAGGAATAGGGAAAAAGACTAGTAGGTATGTAAACAAAAATCGACACTACCCATCCCAATGTAACTACAATGAACAAAATTACGATATTTGTCTAATTTAGGCCGAATCTTAGTGTGGAGGTAATGTTTTATCCCAACGTGCATAACAATGACAGTGAGACCCGTAGAATTACCGACTGATCACTCCTAGTTGTCTGTGCGATACTTCATGCCGCTATAATGAATGAGGAATTATAATTCTCCATTCATATGTTGGTATTTCATTTTATTCCTCGTTCCCAACAGGCCTCTCCTGACAGAAGACCTTTCTTGAGTCCTTTTATTAGCTTTGAATATCTATCTCCATCAAAAGCACGTGGCAAGGACACACCTCGTGTGGCGGCTGAAGCAACGTTATTCGCTTAATAAAACTTTCCAGTCCCAGCCTTTTCTAAAGATGAAATCAATTTTTTTCAAACAACAAATTTTTACCAATTTTTATTTTACAGTACACAATGAGTAATCTCTTGGATATATTTCATACTTAGTTTTGAAGAATTGAAAACATCATCCGGATCTGATTTTAGTATAAAACGCTTCCTCGATTCGTGAGTCTTCTCTGAGAAAACACTACGTGCACGGAGCAGATCGTACTAAACACCGAAGACACAAGCTACCTAGCTAACAGCGCTCCAGCTTACGGCGCTCCAGTGAGCGGTTCCGCTGCGTTCGCGTCAGTGAGAAGTAGACGCTGCGTTCGCGCCAGCGAACTACCACGCTAAACTCGCACCAGTGAGCAGTCTCGATGCACCCACGCCAACGTGCGTTAGCTGTGCACACATGCCAGCGAGCCTTAGCCCTGCACACGTGCCGGCAAGCCTTAGTCCTGCACACGCGCCAGTGAGCCGTCACGCCCCACTGGCACCAGCCAGCCGTTGCGTTTTACTCGCAACAGCGACCATTGTGCTCCACTCACACCAGCGAGCCGTCACGCTGCACTCACACCCACGAGTCGTCTCGCCGCATTTGCGCCAGCGAGCTGTGCAAACGTCAACCCCGTTGTCATACGCACCATGTTTACATACATCCCAGTCGCTGTTTACATAGGTATAAAGTTAGCGTGAACTAGTATTGAATCGTTTTTCATTTCAGTAGTATAACAGTAAAAACAAGAGGCATGGACTCAACTTTCTCATACGCACAAGCATGTTTTAAGTACATTAAACACTAGTCTCGTAAAATAGACATCCAAAGTAATTTAAGATTAAAATAGATGTGAAAAGTTGCAAGTGCAAGAAAAAAAAAATATTTTGCTTTGAAAAATTTAAAAATTAAAAGACATGGAGATAAATAGACTTCCGGAATTCTAAAGTTTAACACACATAGTTATAAGAAACTGCAACTGTTAGAAATGACACTCACAAACTATTGCTTACTTGCATAAAAGAAGAAAGCAACTACGCAAAAGTTATGCATAGCAAAAGGCTACTATATGAAATATCACACATTGCAAAAACGCACCCAGTGCGACTGGTGTATGTGGTGCTGCCGCACCCGCGCTACCTCACGAAGAGCGGCAAACTACACGTGACACAGCGATACAGAGCACACGCTATAGGTAGCTGCCATAAGACAAGCGAACGTAGCTGTTAAAAGCTCAGCACACGTCATAGGTAGCTGCCATAAGACAAGCGTACGTAGCTATTTAAAAAATACAGCACATCCCATAGGTAGCTGCCATGAGGAAAGTGCACGTGCCTAGTAAAACAACACAACACACACCATAGGTAGGTGCCATCAGGCAAGCGCACGTTGCTAGTAAAACAACTCAACACATGCCATAGGTAGCTGCCATGAGGAAAGTGCACGTAGCTAGTACTCGTAAAATAACACAACACACACCATAGGTAGGTGCCATGAGGCAAGCGCACTTGGCTAGTAAAACAACACAACACACAACATAGGTAGGTGCCATGAGGCAAGCGCACGTGGCTAGTAAAACAACACACCACACACCATAGGTAGCTGCCATGAGGAAAGTGCACGTGGCTAGTAAAACAACACAACACACACCATAGGTAGCTGCCATGAGGCAAGTGCACGTGGCTAGTAAAACAACACAACACATGCCATAGGTAGCTGCCATGACGAGAGCGCACGTGACTATTAAATTAACACTACACAGGGCTTGCCGCACTTGCAACAGTATCCACTCACCCGCCACAGAACTGTGGAAATGTGTTTAGCGACCACCTGAGTCATCCCACCACAAGGTCTGCTGGGAGGCAGCAGGCTGCAGCGGTATAGCCTCAATCTTACCAGGACTTGGCCGCACCTGACCATGTCCAATTAGCCGTTGACTATTTGGAGTAAGCTGTCACACTTATCAAAACATTAGAATACAAAACGGCTACTTATTTTCTTTCAATTCATAACACGTTAAATTCACATCGCTTAAATATTCCGAACTTTAAAACGTAGCCCATGTAAATCATATTTCGCATGAACTACCAAATTATAACAAAACTAGATCACGTAAAATTTTCATTAAACGCAATCTTTAACTTTTTCAAAATACCTCCAACATTTATTTCAACAATTATTTACATGTTTGGATAGGTTAAGAAACTATAAAAGTATTTGCGGATTACCTTTAATTTAAATCGCACAAAATATTTAACTTCTGACTCAAAACATTTTCTCTTTAAACTTTTACGCAATACTTTAACGATTTATCAATGTCGTATATAGGACAACATACTTCATTACTACATCTAACATAAAAACAAAATGCGAGGCGTCTTTCGCCAACGTAAGAACCCTCACACTATTTGAAAATTATAATATGTGGATGATAACAGGGACTTTATCACATGTGAGTGATAACATATAATCTGTACCACTTCCGATGTTACAAATAGAAACGCAGATTGATTATTCAAGAAGATTTTAATGGCATGTAATTATTAAATATGTATAGTAATCACTAACTAAAACCGGATAACAAAAATGAATGATTTGAAATTACAACAATCACTAGGTATTCGAGCAGGGTTTCCGCACTCCTTGATGACTGGTGGTCAATTTGGACGAGTGAAAGGCTAGCTACATGTGTTGTTGATAAAATGATCACATTTTGCAATTACGTGATCCTAGTACGAGGGTATTCTGCTTTTCTCGTATATATGGAGGAGATACTGATGAATATTTCAAAAGTAAACTTATTAATCTAAAATGTTTTTATTTATAACATTTTAGAATAAGAGATTAAGTACTTAAATTTGTTTCTTCTTGTTGATGTTACTGTTGTTGAGGTTGATTCTTTGTTATCTATATGACGTTGTTTTTTTAAACTAAATATTATTTTATAATCATCATGTTAATAACAACATATTTTTTTAATGCGAGTTTAGTATGTATATTATATTGTTACGAGCTTGAGGTTCGTGACAATA
This sequence comes from Parnassius apollo, assembly GCA_907164705.1. Classification (NCBI taxonomy): domain Eukaryota; kingdom Metazoa; phylum Arthropoda; class Insecta; order Lepidoptera; family Papilionidae; genus Parnassius; species Parnassius apollo. Next base: position 7,109,910 of record CAJQZP010000975.1, read on the forward strand.
AAAATTGCCGATAAAATTACCTAAATTAACACTTTAATTTACTTTACACAATTAGAGTTAAAACACTAATAATTTAAACACACTAATTCACTTAATTCCACTCCGAAGCTTCGCTTGTTTCGCCCAAATCAACACTGCCTCGATCGCATCTTGCAGCGCCTATATATTTGAATTAGCAAAGAAATATCCAGAATGTTCAAGTAAACACGCGGAAGGCACCGAGCGTTCGAGTTTCGACTAGGCGCTGTCAGTTGAGCGATTTGTGATGTCATTTTCTCAATGCTCCCCTCGCTCTCGTTCCTGACACTAGATGGCGCTAGTGTATCGTTGACTGGAGCGCGTAACACTGACTCCTCCTAAGACATGCTCGTTCCGAGCATTATCGGCCCCATAATAACGTGCCAAGCGATTCACATGGACGATCTTAGGAGTCCCTCTTGCGCCTTTCTGTAACGGCTCCGCAATGTCAAGGGCTGTCCTATCCCGTGGTGCACCAACATTGTACAATTTCGGTGCTCCTCTACTACGTGTCTGAGGTCCCCGCACGGCCGCACAACTTGTACATGTACGACACCAATCCTCGACATCGTCACGATAATGGACCCAGTAAAACTGTTCTCGGACCTTCAGTAGAGTTCGTTTAACTCCCAGATGGACTCTTGAACGACCATTATGGCACAGCTGTAGAACATTCGGCACTTTAGCTTTAGGGACAACCATTTGCAAACGACAGCTGTCCCTTCGGCCATTGTCCCATTTACGGCACAGGACTCCATCCTGAATCAGCAAGCTGTCCCATTGGGCCCAATAGCTTTTCGTGGTTGAACTCATCGCTGAGACGTCCCTCCACTTAGGCTTGGTAGCACGGGCCTTCATCCATCCCAGAATCGGCTTGATGTCCGGATCTTCCTGCTGTGCATGTCGTAGGCTGTCCTTCCACCCGTTGCTGAGGTGGTCTGTCCTGAACATCCTCACGGATACCACTTCCTTACTCTCTTGCCTACTACAATGGTTGCAATCTTCAGGACAAGGTCTTCTTGACAATGCATCTGCGTTGCCGTGAGATTTCCCACTGCAGTGTCTGATAGTAAAGTCGTATTCCTGCTGCTGCTGGGCGGTGCTGTTAGCCGCACTTCCTTTCTGAGCCGTTCACCTTCCCTTCGTAGGGTGTGCTCAGGGCAGCTGGACCGAAGATGGCCCCTTTCCCCACAGCCATAGCACCTAGGGCTGTATCTTTTATTGTGGTCGCGAACCGTAACTGCTGTAACCTCCCTAGCGTGAGGTGAACGATGATCCTGTCGCTGCCAGGCAGTGTCGTTAGCTACACTACCCTCTCGAGATCGATCAACTCTCCTTTCCACGGTTCGCTTAGGGCAGCTGATTCGAAGATGGCCCTTTTCCCCACAGCCATAGCACCTTGGGCTGTATCCTTTGTTGCGGTCGCGAACTGTAGCTGCTGCAACCTCCCTGATGCGATGGGAACGATGATCCTGCCGCACGGCTTCCACCTCCAGTGCATGGGCCAAGGCGTCCTTAAGCGTCTCGTGGTGCCCGAGCCTCACAGCAGCTCTGACTTCCAGGTCGCGGATGCCGTCGATGAATGTCTGCACCAGGTTCCCTTCAATGAGCGCAGGTACAGACCGGTATGCTTTTCGCACCAGCTTCTCCACTTCTAGAGCCCACTGCTGCAGGTTTTCGTTGATGCGCTGCACACGATCTTTAAGCTGCGCACGAAAGACGTGTTCCAGGTAAGCGTCGCCATATCTCGCCTCCAATGCCTCAAGGAGTTGCTCATAAGTCACTTTCTCACCGAGAGCTTCCAGAACTGTTAAGGCCTGGTCGCGCAGGCCTAGTGTGAGAGCAGTCATGGCCTGACTTTTGTTCCAGCCGTTCGCCTTCATAACAGCCTCGAACTGGATTTTGTAGGCTGACCAGGAAGAAGTCCCGTCGAATGGTGGCACCTTGAACCCACGTAGCGAAGGTGTAGTAGCGACTACGGGAACTGAAGTTCCCTCGCCAAGATTGAGTTCGTCAAGTGATTTCCTCATGTCAGCCATTACGTTGTCAACCCGATTGTTCACTAGGTCAATTCGGGTTTCAGCTTCCGACAGGCGGTTTTCATGTTGAGCAACCTTATCTTTCACCTCCCTTATCTCTTTCCCGAAGGTAGCGTGAAGGTCCTTCATGAGAAGCATCTGTTCCTCCTGTCGGCGGGCCTGTTCCTCTTGTCCGCTCTGCAGCTGCTCGTTCATCTGACAGACCTGTTCCGCCTGCTGACGAGCCTGTTCCTGCAGCATCACCATCAGAGCACCTAAATCGGGTGCTGCAGATGGAGGAGCTACTGACGGGCCTGCAGCCGGCGGCTGGCCCTCCGACGTCAGCGGCGTTGCACCACCAAATCTTCTTTGGTCCGTCTCCTGCTGGCGTTGATTTCGGGTACGGACACCCTCCGTTTCCTCCTTAGGTAAAATCGGCATGATTTTATCCCACTTCTGACACCAATTGTTACGAGCTTGAGGTTCGTGACAATAAAAATTGCCGATAAAATTACCTAAATTAACACTTTAATTTACTTTACACAATTAGAGTTAAAACACTAATAATTTAAACACACTAATTCACTTAATTCCACTCCGAAGCTTCGCCTGTTTCGCCCAAATCAACACTGCCTCGATCGCATCTTGCAGCGCCTATATATTTGAATTAGCAAAGAAATATCCAGAATGTTCAAGTAAACACGCGGAAGGCACCGAGCGTTCGAGTTTCGACTAGGCGCTGTCAGTTGAGCGATTTGTGATGTCATTTTCTCAATGCTCCCCTCGCTCTCGTTCCTGACACTAGATGGCGCTAGTGTATCGTTGACTGGAGCGCGTAACAATATTGTATCTAGATTACAAAAATTATAATTTTTTAATTCAATAAAAATAAAGTCTTCATTATCATATAAACGAATTTAAAATGCTTTGTTCCAAATAAATAATATTAACAGAGTACATACAACTTAAGATTTTAAATTTAGAAACAAGAACACACGAAATAGCTTAAAGAACACAAAGGGCAGTTTCAACTGAACAAATTAAATGTTAAAAGACGGTTTGGACCCCGATCAAGAAAGTTGCTAATGGATTACATTGTGGTCACGAGTGGCGCATATATAACAACTTGGCTGCTATTAATATTTAGGTTGACGGATAAACTTTGTCGTTTTAATTTCTTGTACCTTCTCGTGAACTCGTGCATAAAATTATTTTTAGAGTATTCTTTAACAAACGTCAAAAAATGGTTCTCGACGGAAATTTTAGAAAGATGTGATACGTGGCTACACAATATCCAAATATTTGCAGTTTTCGACATGCCAGTTGGTTCATTTTATTTTGTTATACTCACAAGTCCCACATAAAAAGTAGACCCATAAGTCCCAATACAATTTATACACACTTCTTCATTAAAAAATGCATTTAATATTCTACTCCATTTATCTAATTTTTCTCTATTGCCTATTGACTGATATATGCTTTTACTAGAATATATCAACTGCTATGTATAAAATTTTGTCTGTGATTACCACCATGATCTTTGTGATTTTTGGTTCTACATTCACCAACCAAGGGAATGCAAAACCGAATGTCGAATGATTGAAACAGCCTAAAATTGAATTAGGTGGGATTCATTATTATTCATCATTTATAGGCTAGTCTTTTCTTTCCTTTGGTCATCACTTGCCATAATTACTAATGGAATGGATAAAATTATATTAAAAATTATATTTAGAAATAATAAAATTTATAAAATAACGACAACAAGCAAAAATGTCACAGCTTCTAGGAAGGTTATTTATTTTAAATCGGAAGTCTGATTGTTTATTTCAATAACATTATACATTAGTAAATCATCATAAGTACGTACGACAACGGTACGGTAAACATCTGTGTAGAATGTGTCCGCAAAAAAAAAATTGCCAAGTGGTGTTTTAAAGTATATCTGAGGTGTCGTGTTTATAATATTGTTGAAGTCTGATAACTCTGCTATCTAGTGGTGAAATCTGTTTTTCATTTCGTGTTGAAACATCAAAGATATTATCAAATACATTTTAAAAATTTATAATTTGACCGCTAAGAACCTGACCTAAGACAACAAGCAGTGCGCTTATTCTTGTGAGTCACAGTTTTCGCCTACGGTCGGCAGCTGTCGAAGATTGACGAGTGTTTCGAGCAGTATGTGGCGACTGAGATGACGTCACGCGAGATGAGCTGCGCGGGATGCCGCGGCGTAATTAAGGAAGACGGCGCATTTATGAGATGCATAAGTGCAAGCAATATTATGATAATTTATGTGCCAATTTTGCTACAGAGGTGTTTACTACGCTGAAGACTGAATTTAAGAAGACATGGATATAATGATTTCTTAAATTTACGCGAACACTACACATTGAATAAAACTATTATTTACGGATTTTATCGCGTTTAATATCTTTAATTTATTTTTATTATTATCCCGACGTTTCGGGTGCTTTACAGCGCCCATGGTCACGGGGGGGACTGAGATGTTTGACGTCCCAATGGCATAGTTAGTCCGGCTACCTTTAGTTTTTTTAATACTAATTTTTGGTCCGATTTACGCAAAACGAGCTTATAGTATCATGAAGTCTTGCAGTGGTATGCTTGGGTTTGGGTTTAATTTTGTTGATTATAGGATCCCAAGCAGATGGTAGCACCCAACCATCTTCTCTATTGAAATTTGGATGTTTTTTAATTTCAATAGCCTCGCGTATCATCCTTGGTAGGAATCGGTGTTCTTTTGCGAGAATTTGTGGTTTATCAAATCTAATGTAATGGTGGGGACGATCTTGAACATGTTCGCAGGGAAGTCTGCAGTCTGCGAACATGTTCAAGATCGTCCCCACCATTACATTAGATTTGATAAACCACAAATTCTCGCAAAAGAACACCGATTCCTACCAAGGATGATACGCGAGGCTATTGAAATTAAAAAACATCCAAATTTCAATAGAGAAGATGGTTGGGTGCTACCATCTGCTTGGGATCCTATAATCAACAAAATTAAACCCAAACCCAAGCATACCACTGCAAGACTTCATGATACTATAAGCTCGTTTTGCGTAAATCGGACCAAAAATTAATATTAAAAAACTGAAGGTAGCCGGACTAACTATGACATTGGGACGTCAAACATCTCAGTCCCCCCCCGTGACCATGGGCGCTGTAAAGCACCCGAAACGTCGGGATAATAATAAAAATAAATTAAAGATATTAAACGCGATAAAATCCGTAAATAATAGTTTTATTCAAGACATGGATATGTTTTGAATGTGCACACCGGTGCGTCAACAGCTAAGCCATGATGTGAGTGTTATTAATGAATGCTTAGATGTATCGATGTATGGCTCCGATAATGTCACCTTCCGTAATAGACAGAGCCAGGCACCAAGGGTTATAAAGCCCGACCAGTGCCCACATAATATGGCCCCTGTAGTGCAGGAAATTAAACAAATTCAGGACGAATTCGAATCACGCTTAACTACGAAAATTTGCATGTTACTAACTGAGCAATTTAATGAATTCAAGACAATAGTATTTGTTAAAATAAACCATCTTAAATGTAAAATTGATACATTGGAAAAAATATCCAAATAGTAGATCAACGTAACAGTGCACCGACGCAGGGCAGTACAGTAGCGGTGTAAAAATCCGCCAATCCCGCCTTAAACCTAGATGTTGGGAAGACAAAGGTAAAAAATCTAACAGGCATTCAGCAGAAAAAAAGGAAGATGCTGGTAAGCCTTATACATCTTCTAAAGTTAAAACAACTACATCTTCTTTGCCACCACCTTCTCCGACCTTTGCTTTTGTGTTGGACGCACCGAATATAAATATACATCTTGACGCAACCCTAGAGACCACAGATACAGTTGAATAAGAAAACCAGGAGGAGCGGATACAGGTGCGACGGAAACCTGGACGAGCATCACGGCTGGGAGTGCTCCGTGGAACGACTGCACCTGGAACAACTGAGCTTCGTGCATCTGAGCAGTGGAGGTACCTACATCTCTACTACGTGCAGGAGGGTACCACTGTTGAACAGGTGCGTGTACTTTTGTATTCAATTTGCGGTAATAATAATTGCATAGTAGAAAAACTGAAATCTCGGGGGCGCTACTCATCATTTAAGTTGGGAGTACCATTGAAGATTGCTGACAGTATTATGTCACCTAATAATTGGGCTGAAGACATCTGCGTAAAACCGTGGCGACAGAACTTTCGTGACAAAGAAAAAGAGGTAGATGATTATCATCCACCATTGATGGTCTGCCTGTCAGCGACGGATTTTGAAGAACACGCTACAACGGACAACAAATGCTCAGGTGACATTTCATTGTTAGAACAGAAAACATTGTCATTTTTCGCCAGTTACTTGAGAAACAGGAGCCAATTTGTAGACTGGGCTGGTCAACTATCAGAACCATACCTTACCAGGTCAGGAGTGAGTCAAGGTAGTAATTTAGGCCCCCTGAAATTTGTCCTAATGATTAATGATTTACCCGATGTTGTATGACAATCAACATCTCTTCTATTTGCGGATGACCTGAAATTGGTGTCAATAGTTAAGGACTCAGCTGACTGTGGCAAACTACACAGACATTGACAGAGTAGTACAATGGATTCATAGGAATAAGTTATTTTTTAACACTTCCAAATGTTCAGTCGTGTCGTTCACATATTCACGCCAGCCTCACACATACAAATATAATTTAGACGGAGTAGCCTTGCAGCGGGTAACAGAGGTAAAAGACCTTGGTGTTCACTTTACTTCAAAACTCAACTTTAGGGACCACATTCATAATATTTGCAAGAAGGCGCATAGAAATTTAGGATTTGTGTTGCGTCGGTCGCGGGAATTTACAAATCTCAGTGCGCTCCGGGCTTTGTATGAAGCACTAGTGAAAAATCACCTAGAGTGTAATGGCTTTATATGGAGCCCGCACGAAGCTAAGTACAAATTGATGGTGAAACAGATACAAAATAAATTTATTCGAATTCTTTATTTAAAATAATATGGAGTGTATCCGTTCTACCCATTAATGTACCCAACATTATTTGTTCTAGGCATGGTGGGGTATAACAAACTGGAGGTTAGGAGGGAGTTAAGTTTGGCAACATATATGTTTAAATTGCTGCGTGGAAAAGTGTATAACGAGGCGATATTGCGAATGGCTAAGTTGTGTGTGCCGGACAGGTACGTGTGGCGCCGGAAGCGGCCGCCGCTGTTCGCGGTACCGCGCGCACGCACCAACCTTCTAAAGGAGGCCCCACTGACCCGAGTGCTGCACACTCTAAATAAAGTAGCAGAGGGTATAGATTTATTCTGCTGTTCCTTGGGTGAATTCACAAAAGTGACATTATATGTGTTGTGTTATAATAGTTGATAAGTTGTATTCTGTACTTATTAAATTAGATAGTTTTATGTGCCTACACTGTCGTATTAGGAATGCCTGTAAATACATAGGTAGAAATAAATAAATAAATAAATCATAACCATTACTTACTCGTACAATTACACAACAATCGTAAATTCACTGCTGTACAAGGGCCATACCGAAGGAATTCCACAAAACACGGTCTTGAACTACCATGCTAACTGCTCATCGATCTCCCGCAATTCTTACCAGTTCATTGCTCTTTTTTGGGAGATTTTATTCATGTGTTATTAAAATACAGTAAATAATTTTTGATGTTAATACTCCGATTAAATAATAAAATTGTGCAAAATCATAAATTAATAGAGAACAATAAAATTAACTTTTAAATCAAGCAGTTTTCATAAGTGAAATTCACGCGTAAGAAGTCACGACGCAAACTAGTTACTAATAAAACAGTTGGCTATTATTCAGAACACAAGTCTTTGTTGTCACAAACTGAATTATACATTTGTTCAACTACATACGCATAAATGTCGCTACAACCATCGGACCCTCCTTGGACCTCCGCCTTTGCTGTAAACATGTCGTTAATAATTGTCCTTAACCCTTTCTATGTTTTATTCATATTGCCATGTTAAGCCAAACTAGTATAATGAAAAGGGGCACCGTCGCATAAACTTAGTGATTACGTTACTTGTTACACCGTACTGAAATTTAAAGTTATTAGCTTACCTAAACAAGTTACGAGCTTACTTCTTAATGTTTGTTTCTTAAAACTTCCATAGGCGATACGAAGGAAATAATTTAATGGCCAAATCATGCACGTGGGTGCGAATTGATGCTACGATTGTCAAACCATCTACTAAGTATGGTTGTAATAATAATTAATCTTCGTAAATCTAATTCGCGTAGATAAAGTTTTTTTTTTCTATCAGTCCTAAAATAATTTACTGTTAAGCATGAATTTCGCAACTAATTAATAATCGTCTTTGTTATGTTTGACAAACAATGTTTGAAATCGACGTTTTGTAACTTTGATCCATTTCTGACCCAGATAAACTTAATTTGGCACAGCAGACGATAGCCATTAGGCCATCTATTAGAAAAGATGAAATTTTTCTATAATTTGATTGACTTTATATTATTATTTATGAAGACATATTTATATTATGCAAAATCAGTGAATTTTGCATGTCATTCATATCTATACTTATAAAATATTGAAGTATCTGTCTGTAATATCCAAATATCTGCCTTTTATTAAGCTGAAAATGTGCTGTTAAGACATGAATAATCATTTTTAGAATGTTCGTTTGTTTGTCTGTCTGTCTGTCCGGGCTTCTCTTTGGAAAGACTGAACTGATTACAATGAAACTTCATGACAAGATGTAAAGCAATGCGAGAAGTGATCTAGGCTATATTTTATTCAAAAATCTTGGAGTTTTTACAAAAATAATAATGATGATCAATGATGATCTTAATATTAAATAACACCGTCACTTAATAATAAATCCCACCCAAACGAAGCTGGTGCGAGTAAATATAGTAAGTAGTTACGTATGAACTTCTGAAACTTTGTTAACTTCCCGCCATGAAAATCAATGATTTTCAAAAAATGGGTTTTGAAAATCGAATTTTCATGATATCTCGACGTTTCGATATTCTAGGAAACTATTCTGCCAATTTTTTTGATCAATCATTTAATCTAATCAGCTCTTCTACTTAAAAAACGACATTGACTTCCGTAACGAATCAAAATCGGTTGATTCGTACAAGAGATATCGTCGTCAAAAGAAATCTAGAAAATGTGTTTTATCAAAATTACTAAAAACTTTTCACTTTCCGTGGAATCATTTTTGTGTAATAGAATTAAGCTGAAAAAATTGCGTCTATTGCCATATATTACATCAAAATCGGTAGATTGTTTCGTGAAGCCTTCAATTTTGCATAAAATAAAAAAAACGTAGCGCTTTGATATTAAAATTACCGGGATGTTACAAGGATGGCCGGCAGGGTCAACCATTTTTTTATATTGTAGAAGATATTTTTTACATAAATATTTAAACTGACCTAGATTTGTTAATTTTTGTCACATATTTAATACAATATCTTATAAATTATATATTTGTCGTTATTCTTCCATCTACGGTGTCATTGAGGAAACTAACCAAACATTAACTGTTTATTATAACATTTTGATATATTACTAGCGATACAGCTTCATAGTAGTGAATATTGTTTTACAGTTTAGACACCGTTTTGTAACTTCATTGCGTCTATCTCTATTATGGAATGAGCTCACTGTTTATAGTTATAAAGGCACTTAAATTACTATATTGATTTCTAAACGTTATAATTCATCATGTTTCATACCAAAGATAAAAGTTGATTACAACTACTTTTACGGATTTTATCACGTTTAATTTAAATGATTTTTAATTCCCAATCTTCCGCGTGCTTTCCAGCACCCATGGCCACGGGGTACTGAGGTGACTGACGTCCAGATGTGAGTAGTAATCCGGAGTACCTTTAGCTTTTTAATTATTATTTATGGTCTGATCTACGCAGAATGAACTTACTGACTGAAAGATAAAAGTTAATAAAAAGATTTTTAGTTATTTTTAATTGGAAAACGGAATGAAGGTCTTTAAGTATTTTCATTACACAAACTCTCCGGGGGTATGGAGACGAAGGACTGACATTGATGTTAAAGGGTTGGGTTGAACCCCAAATACAAATTCAAATACATGATCGCGACGACATTACCTAAATAAATAACGAAATAGAATACATTCTAGCTAATAATAATTATATCGATTATTTCGTTAAATTGACATTTATAATATTATTAATAGCATTAAATTAAATGTGTATTATTAATAATATGAAAAATGTATTTTGTAGGATAAATCATTAGATTTGAAGGATATGAATCAGATAATGTTAATGGCTTGTTAACTTAGACCTTATGACTTTCGATAGATGGCGGTATAACTTTACCCTTTTAAGCTAGCCGTAAAATATCTAGACCGGCAGCGGGAAGATGCAGCATAAATTTTAAAAATATTTGAAAAACTAGGAAGTCTTAAATAACTTTAACTACAAACTTATATCTGTAAACTCAAAACATTGTTGTTAGTTTGAGTATATGATTGAAACTATATCGCTGTAAAAGAGGACTAGTATGCAGTGGAGTACGCAAATGAACGCTGAAAATCAAAATCTAAAAAAAGTCTTATTTCAAAATGGCAAAAGATTATAAACGTGTTAGATCCATACTGCGGCTGTATTATGGTTGAAGTCCGAATGGGCCGGCTCAAACAGGGAAGGATCACCGTCTTACAGAACACCAACGTAAAATAGCAACTTAATACTGCTGTTTCGTATAGTAATTGTAGAGAACCGAAGATCACCTTTTACTGAATACGAGGCATTCCATCTCAGTCCTCATGGGTGACAACGCATCTGCATTATGATCGTTAATCAAGGATATATTATCTAGATGTCTATGGGTCACCGTATCCACTTACCATCAGCTGGACTATGAGCTCGCTTTCACACTTGATGTATTAAAAAAACATAAATAGGCTTCTGTTGCTATAACAATAAACTAGTGTATTCTTAATCTTAATTTAAATGGGGAATCATTATTTATATAAATTAAGATAAAGGGAATATTATCATACAGAATAAATGAACGAAAAGTTTATTTTTCGAACATAACAAAACGTACGAAGAATTTAAGAACCTAACCAAAAAACAATATACATTAGTGTATTGGGTTACAGCAGCAGAAACAGCAGCGTCTGACTTAGCATGATAATTTTTTTAAAGAAGTTACAAACAAACTTACAGCCCAATTGATCGAAAGTGGCTATAGCAGACCATGGATACCAGGAACTATATACCAGATACTTTAATATTTTTGAGACGTAAGATGAAGTGCCTTTCTAATCACAACACAGATGTGCAAGGAGTACTACTCGTCGGAAGAAATAGATAAGAAGGTAGTACCTACCTAGGTAGTATGTCTAGACATACATAGGCAGTAACTATACAATTTGATACATGGTCTAATAAAACGACAGTTAGTAATAAATAAAAACATTGTGAAAATATAACTAAAATTTTTCCGTACGGTGATGGTACAAAAAAAACTCATCACTCAATCTCGTTGAGAAAGATCTCAAGACTCTCGATAGATTACGATAAACACAGATTGACAACTGAGATCAAAGGCAATGGTGCGAGGTATTGATTATTAAGATCAACGCCAATCCCCACAAAAATGACTTTGATCACCTAGCTAGCAGGGCAAAGTGTAGCGTGTTCACCTACTGGGACAGGCTATAGACTGGAAAGTTAATTTACGGTATAAGAGAAAGAAATATAATATATTTCGGATAACTGGCTTCATTATCATCGTCATCAAACGAGCCCTTTACAAGTCCACTGCTGAACATGGGCACTTTCCAAGTAATGCCAAATAACACGGGCATAAGCCAACTGCATCTTTTCACAAGCTGCATCACTTACCACGAAATCACTCCAACTAGTGGCGTGCCGCCTTATACTTCGATTATGAGGATGCCACTCAAAAACATTATTTGGTTGGTAAAATTTAAAATGTTGGTAGGAATCGGTGATCTTTCGCGAGGATTCAGTGGTGTGTCTAGTGGTCTATCAAATCTGATGTAATGGTTGGGGCCGTCTAGGATATGATCACAAACTACAGACTTCATGTATTTTTTCATTGATGTGATAAAATCCGTAAAAGTAGTTTTAATCAATGTGTAGTGTTCGCGTAAACATAAGAAAGCATTATATATGAATAATTTTTACAACACAGTACAACTCATGAAGACTTCCTAACTAATTCAAAAAAATATTGTTATCATACTAACGTAAGTACACCAAGCAACAACGGAAGCATTAACCACGTTATTTCAGTTTCCGAACTTTCATCATCATCATCATTACGGCCCTGTACAAGTCTACTGCTGAACATAGGCCTTCCCCAAGGAATGCCACAAAGCACGGTCAGCCACAAGCATCCATTGACTTCTTGCATGTCGTACCAGGTCGTCACTCCATTTAGTGGGTACGCCCTACAATTCACCTGCCGGTACGAGGCTACCACTCGAGAAATTGTTTAAGGAATTTCTCTAAATTCTATATTATATATATATATATATATATATATATATATATATATATATATATATATATGAATATAATAAACTCTAACTCCTACTACGGAAGGCGTTGCCGGTCCAAGGGCTGAACTCTGAAACTGAAGAATCCACCTTTTCTTTTTAGAAATAAGCAACAAAAAATTTACTTGAGAATTTTCATGGACTAGAGCAATTTCAAATACAGGTACTTTTCAAATTGTGATGTAATAGACAGTGTTTTTTATATACCTATTCGTAAAAACCCATTGCAGGACATGGACCTCTCACGTTGTAGGGAAGATTCATCTTAAACATTACGTTTGGTATTCGTTAGCAATACTAGGCCTTTTACCTCCACAGCACTGTTCATCGCAATTTCTGGCATTTCCCATAGTTGGCTCTTATGACACCCACGGGAAGAAATGAGGTAATGAATTTTCTTGCGCCACCACGTGCAATAAGCCACTTTACCGTTACCGTTACATCCTTTAAAGTCGACTGCTGAACGTAGGCCTCCCGCATAGGTTGTCTCAAAGTGTGGATATTTGCCATAATTGCCACGCTTGACAAGCGGGTTGTTAACAGAATTTTTTCATTTTTTGTCGTTATTAGGAAAACAGTGCGGCCCATCTTCTGATTTGTTTCCCTCTGTAGCCTCTTAAGGACACCCACTGGACGATGTGAGATAGTGAATATTCTTACACCGCCACAACATAGTCACGGACAGTAACCAGATTATTATAAATTGTTCCAAAAATAAATTAAAAAGAAAACATTTGACTATTGAAATAAAACCAACAATGTTAGTTCAGTTGCAAACAAAGGCATCTTCTACAGGGAAAGCCCGAATTATGAAACAACAATCAAAGTTTTTTCATTTTTGCTGGATTACAACGCTCGTACGCGAACTTTTATATTATTTTCGCGTCAAAACTTCATTACGTCAAAAGGTTGTTTAAAATACAATTCCTCAAACTTTTTGAGATGCTACATAAAAAAATGATGATTTTGTCCTGATTGGTGTTAACCATGCACAAAATGCACGGACAGTAAATAATTTGTCTGGGCATTATTTTTTTGCTTACGAGTAGGTGTCCGTCTGAGTAGAAACCATTATTTAGTTCTTTCTGTCACCAAATACTTGCTCTGATTTATTTCAGTCTTGAGTATCTGTAAAGCCAGTTTAATGACAGGCTGTGAGGCACTCTATCTTAGTAGTCAGAGATGACAACGCATCTGTAGCCTTCTTTGTTTGAAGTTGGCTGCATAGAAACCCATGGACTGAAGTAGCCATTTACCATCAAGTGAACTATTTGTTTGTTAAAACTTTTACTTTAACATGTGTTTATTAACTTTTTAGGATGTAACAATAGTTTGTAAATTGTAACAAACTTTTCCGGTGAGCCAGAGATTTGAAACTCTCTTTATAGCTCAGAATTGGATGACAATGAAATACTAGCTTATGCCGGATTATCTATATATAATTGATACCCACTATATCCAATATGATTATATATATATATATATATATATATATATATATATATATATATATATATATATATATATATATATATATATATATATATATAATCCTTTCATGATTGATAGGAAGCCTATGACCAAAAATAGGATAAATATAATGGTTTAGTATAGATACTTAATTTACTTGAACTTTGTTAAGCACTAATGCATTCCCATACTTTTTTAGATCCAGTTTAAAACGTATGTGCTTAAGACCTAAAAATGGTTTTTATTCGCCTTTTTTTAAGTAGCCCGTACCTTTCCAGTTGCAGATATGAGGCTATCCTATTCTAGGTAGAAATCGCCTTATTTGCCACGCTTAGCAGGTGAATTGGCTGTACAGTGCGTGATTTCTGGCAAGTTTGAGTATTTTAAATGAGACATTAACGACATGATTATATATTGATTAAAACTACTTTTACGGATTTTTTCGCGTTTTATTTATATTAATTTTAATACCCGACGTTTAAATTAATATAAATAAAACGCGATAAAATCCGTAAAAGTAGTTTTAATCAATGTATAGTGTTCGCGTAAATATAAGAAATCGACATGATTATATCATAATGTATGGGGGCCATGAGATCTTCCAAAGTCACCTCTTAGAACACCTACAACGATGGATTGTCCAATAAAACTGCCGATCAAAAATGTATACCCCACCAACACACTACAACATACGCCTTTTTAAAAATGTTCAAAAGTGAGGATATTTCCCGTAGATGCTACCCTTGGCAAGCGGGTTAACATTCAACTTTTTAACACAATTTTTTATCATGTCCACACTCCATCTAGTGAAGGAGGGGTCACCTAACACTTTTCTCGCTAGTAAAAGTATCCCATTCAAGGATATTTCTTTCTCATAGGTTGAATTTGAAAACTAATACATTTTATTACATAAAGCAATCCTATAAAAAAAACTGAAACGGCTTAAAATTCTTTAACTACGTTGTAAGACCCGCAAATCTCGTCGAAATGGATTAGATTACTGAGACGACGGACTCAACTTGTATGGTATAAAAAAATTTAGTCTAATAAGGAAATTGAATTTCTTCCCTTCATGTTAAGTGACGGACAAACTTAATTTTATCGAATAGTTTTCTATTTTTCATTACAACGTTATCACTAATTTAAATTAGAAATTTTCAAGCAAAGCAAAATATTAAAAGATAACCAGTATTAACTTTTTTTCTTGACGTCGTTTCAATGATATGTCGCTATGTATATTACCGGAGTGCTTGGATGATTAAAATTCGTCGTTATGCGAATGATCGGCAAAATATTCAAATAATCGGTAAAAATTTTCAAATAATCAAATCATTAATTTTTTTAATGTATCATTTGTTAAATTTAATTTTTATTTTCAAAATTCCTTAAATTACATGAATCGTGAATAAAACAAGTTTATTAAAAAAAACTCATATTAAATATTAGTAGTAATTAATTATTGCTAATTAAGTAATTTTTAACCCTAGGTATGAGATATTTCTCCCATTGTGTAATTTGGCGCTTCGGCATTATATATGCCTTAGGTTTCTTAAATGTTACTTGTTGTTCTAATATGATGATGGATTATACTTTCATGTCTTTGGGATAAATTTTCAAATTGTTCAAATTGTAAATATAATTAATAAAATAATTTGATAATTTTTATCTAGAGCATTTTTTTGTTTTCGGATCAACTAATATCTTTAAGAATCTCATCTGTATAGACTTTATTTTGTTAAGATAAGTTGGGAATGTAAGTAAGAAACTAAATATAGATTTATTTCATTAATATTTTTTGAACTATTTCATTTATGATATTTAATATTGCAGTTGGTCTGCAGTTATTGTATTTTTTGTGTGAACCATGTTTGTAAATAGGTAAGATGTTTGCAGTTATCAAATGATAAGGATAAATATCTTCGTAGATGCAATTATTTAATGAAGCTAAAATAGGATTGACATACTCTTTTACTGATTTTAAGTCCCATACCCGTATACCGTCAGTACCCGGTGATTTGTTGTAGTCTATAGAGTCAATAACTTTACATACATCCTTCGCCTTGACTTTCCTAAAACAAAAACTTACATTACAATCTTTAACATAACTAGTTCTTTAAAAATCTTTAAAATTTCAAGGAAATATTTATGACACGAATGGTTCGATTTTGGTTGTTCAACTTCGTGTGTAAAACTTAAACAAAAGTTATAACAGATGTATTCCATCGTTACCTTAACTCTTAAAAACTTATACTGCTGTGTTGCGACCTAAAGCGTATAGCGAGTCAGTATACATACAGGCTGTGAGGTTGTTCTATTTAAACCCTCAGAACTGACATTGAAGCCTATAACTTCTTGGTTTGAATTTGGTTGAATGTGAATAGACTGCTCGCATTTTTGTCACTTCAGTTTTGTAAACTGATCTTAAAGAAAATTAATTTCCTTTAATAATATGAACATAACTCAGAACTGGAAACGAACTGAAAAATAGTCACCATTTGCATTGGCTTTTTTGTTCAATTCATCAAGCAAGCTTAGGCGCCGTTCTGCGAGAAGCCTCAATACGCAGCTCAGGATGTACTTTTTTAATAAAAACTTTTTTACTAAAACTATTTAAGTTAGTTAAAAAGATAACAGATAAAGTTACAAACTATATACGTCCCACTCCTGGGTACAGGCCTCCGCTAATTCCTGAGAGGGTTTTAGGGCAAGGAATTGTCCGCCGCGCTGCCCCAATGCGTGTGGCGAACTTCACATATCTTCGAAATATTGTTTTCTTTTTTCTCAGACATGCAGGTTTCCTCACGATGTTTTCTTTCACCGCCTAGTACGTGGTAAATCAGTACTTAAAATTACAATTAATAATTTCAATGGTGCCGGCGTGGATCGAATTCAGTTTGCTCGCGTACTGTGAAATTTACAGCGAGCGCTAACCATCTGAGCTACCACGGCTCAAAGTTTAACTAGTACTAGTTTGAACTAAAACTAAACTAGTTGAAAGGTTGTACTGTCTCATAAAATAATCTATTGAACATAAAAATGTGAGACTAAACATTTCAAGATTTCCCACAAAATACTTTTTACGTAGAATGTTTTCATTGGGCAGATTGCTGCTGGGGACACTTACCAAAAGCCTTTACGTAACAGAAATTGGAAAAACTTTTGTATTCTATATTTACGTCATATAAAGGATTAAGCTTTTGCCATGTTCTTAAAATAAATAAAGATTTCTCTTTATGACATGGCTGAGAAATAAAAACATTTGCTCGAGCAAATAGAAAAAGGATATAAACAAAGTGCAAAATGTAATGAAATATGCTAAGAAGAATGTATTTTAATTTTAATTTATTTTTTTAAAGTAAATAAGGTATAAAGTTTACTTTAGTATTTCGTGTTTATTTATATATTTGACGCGACAATAGTCTAATGGCAGGGCGCGGACTGCGAAACTCAAAAAGGTCGTGGGTTCGAATCCGCCATTCGACTACTGGCGTGAACCACTCGTAACACAAGCAGTTCGTCGTTCGTCGCTCAGCGAGCTATGGAAAGGGCTATGCTTGGAGTTTCTCTGCGTGATAGACTTAGAAATGAGGATATCCGGAGTAGAACCAGAGTGACCGACATAGCCCAACGGATTAGTAAGCTGAAGTGGCAATGGTCCGGCCATGTAGCTCGAAGAACCGACAACCGTTGGGGAAAAAAGGTTCTCGAGTGGCAGCCTCGTACCGGTAGGCGAAGTGTGGGGCGACCCCCCCCCACTAGATGGAGTGACGACCTGGTAAGACATGCAGGAAGTCGATGGATGCAGGTGACTCTGGAAAGTGCTTTGTGGCATACCTTGGGGGAGGCTTATGTTCAGCAGTGGACTTGTGAATGGCTGTAATTATGATGAAAATGATGAGACTTAGTTTGCTTTATTAAGGATATCTGTATTTTGGACCCTAAAAAGGCTCTTTACCAACCGACTTCAAAAGAAGGAGGTTCATAATTTAATGTATGTTTCTTTGTATTTATGTTACGCGATAATATATATTCGCCAATTATACCAGATTAACCCGCTAGCTCAGAAAGAACAGCAAACAGGTTAAAAAATATTAAATTGGTAATTTAGGTATTGGAAAAAAGATTCCACCCCTAAGGTTGGTAAAATAAATAACTTCTTTGATTTTTGAGTCAACTTTTACTTTTCTTAGGAGTTGAAAATATTTATAAAGTATGTTCTACACAAATACGATATAAAGGTAAAATATAAATTTAAGATTCCAATTTTTCACATCCCGATTCCTGATACAAGAGTAAATTTGTGAACCGCTACAAGACCATAGGAAATGTACAGATATCAACAATCGTATACTATATAGAATAAAGAAAAAAAAAACAAAATTAAAAAGAAAGACTCTCAGAAGTAGTTCAGTGGGGCTGTACATGCTGTTTTTAGTTATACTTACGATGTGATCTCAAAAAACTTATGGGATTCGAAAAATAGCGGTATAGTATTTATCATATGAAAAGTACTTTAAAATGGCACTAGGGACTTACGACTACTTTTTTTTACAAGCGAAAATGCCTACAGAGGCTGCACTAAAAGTATCGGAATGGAATATTTCCACAGTTCCTGTCATATTAAAATCATTTTAATTGAAAACTCCTTGGTTTTAAAAATCGAATACCATTTATTTATTTGAAAAAAGATTCTCGGTCTTGTCACAAGGTTTTGTCAAACTTGTTTAATCGTTGAGAAAATGGAATTGACTCGAGAAAATTCAAGAGCGATGATTTATTATGACTTTCGAAGTGGTTTAACACAAAAACAGTGTGTTGACCGGTTGATTTCTGCATTTGGTGATGAAGCCCCATCCAAAAC
Organism: Parnassius apollo; assembly: GCA_907164705.1. NCBI lineage: Eukaryota > Metazoa > Arthropoda > Insecta > Lepidoptera > Papilionidae > Parnassius > Parnassius apollo. The sequence goes on from CAJQZP010000975.1 coordinate 7,128,895, forward strand.
CACAATTTATAGCTGGTTTGCTGAATTTCAACGTGGACGTGTTAAGCTCAATGACGATCGCCGTCAAAGTCGTCCAAAAACTGCAGTTACCCAAGAAAACGTTGATGCTATGCGTAAGCTTATTGAGGAAGATCGACATGTGACATACCGCGAAATTCTGGCAACTTTAGACATTGGCATGAGTCAAATACAAGTAATCTTGCATGAAAAATTAGGTGTAAAAAAGTTGTTTTCCCGATGGATACCGCATTCGCTCTGTGAAGAGCAAAAAGCGGCTCGCGTTACTTGATGCGTCAGAACTCTCGAAAGATTCCACGCTAGATCCTCAAATGCTGTATACAACATCGTATCAGGTGACGAATCCTGGATATACGCGCGAACCCGAAACAAAAAACCAGTCACGAGTTTGGGTGTTCGAAAATGAGTTAAAGCCAACAAAAATTGTTCGTTCACGGAGTGTTGCAAAAAAAATGGTGGCCACGTTTGTCTCCAAAACCGGCTATGTTACGACTATTCGTCTTGAGGGACATAGAACGGTTAATGCAGAATGGTATGCTAGCATTTGTTTGCCACAGGGCGTTTCTGAACTCCGTAAAGAGAACTGCAACCGCCGCATCATCCTCCATCACGACAATGCGAGTTCTCACACCGCACACAGAACAAAAGAGTTTTTAGAGCAAGAAAACATAGAATTATTAGACCATCCGCCGTACAGCCCCGACCTAAGCCCTAATGATTTCTATACTTTCCCTAAAATAAAGAATAAATTGCGTGGACAGAGATTTTCATCACCTGAAGAAGCTGTGGACGCCTACAAAACGGCCATTTTGGAGATCCCAACTTCCGAATGGAATGGTTGCTTCAATGATTGGTTCCATCGTATGGAAAATTGTGTCAAATTTCGCGGAGAATACTTCGAAAAGCAATAAATACATTTTCAAATAATAATGTTGTGTCACTTCCTTGATTCCCGAAATTTTCCTCGTACTCACACCCGCGTCACGGGGTAGGGAAGGGTTTTGTCTGACTCGTACCGACTAAAACCCCATCGTGTTCCACCTTCATCAGGGATGTGTGCGTAAGCATTCCCGTGGATCTACCAGCGCTGACCGCCCTATAGCACATCTCCTCGAGACAGAACAACTCGTTCACCTTTTTCTTCTTAGGCAAGGCGCACCAGAACACAAGATCCACCTTCTTCATTCGCACAATTCATCTACAAAACGGAAACCCTACCTACACCAATCCTCATCCAGATTGAATCTTAAATTTGATAATCTATAATTTAATTTTATATGTTATGGTCAGAGTACTAATTAATATAATAAAAGCCTTTTATTCAGACAATGTTAGTTTATACCTTCTTCCATATATTATTTATAGACTAATTTTGCTTCAACATCCCTGCCTGTGTGCCTCTTTTGACAAAGGCCTCCTCCAACTGTGACCATCTTTCTCTGTCACCAGCTACTCTTGTCCATGTGCCACCTGCGACAGCCTTTATTTCATCGATCCTTCTTATGGATGGTCTTCCTCTTTTCCTTCTCCTGTTTCTTGTGGACCAGAACATTATTGTTTTTGACCATTTTTCTTTTCCCCTAATTGTAGCCCTCCACCATTTTAGTTTTCTTATGGTTACTGTAATGTCCCTTGTTCCGGTACGTTTCTTTATGGTTGTAGTTCTTATTTTATCTTTCAGTTTTTTGCCCATCATACTCCTTTCCATAGCATTTTGGCATACTGCAAGTTTTCTGTTGTGAGATTTAGTAAGTGCCCAAGTTTTGCAACTATATGTCAATACAGGCAATATACAAAATCAAACAGTTTCCGCTTGATGGTCATACTTATTTCTCTGTTTTTCATCATCTTTCAGACTCCAATATTGTTTCCATGCGTTCCCAATGCGTCTATCAATTTCTTTTGAAATTGCATCTGTTGACGATTTACTTGACCCAGATATATACATATTCATTTTCGTAATCAATTTTGTTGTTGTTAACACATATAGGTTCTTTCCTCCCATTTGTCATGATTTTTGTTTTTTGTTCATTCATGACTAATCCCACTCTACGACTTATAATGTCTAGGTAATTTAGCATTGCCTGTAGTCCTTCTGCCGATGGTGAGAACATTATCAGATCGTCTGCAAATCTTAAGTGCGACAGATTTTCTCCGTTGATTGATAGTCCGCATTTCTTCCAGTTCAGATGACAGAAAACTTCCTCCAGAACAGCTGTAAAAAGTTTGGGCGACATGGGGTCGCCTTGGCATACACTCTTCCTATTTTTATTTCTTTGCCTTCTCTTTTTGGTTGGATTCTACCTTTGCTGTTTTTATATATGTTTTTTATTATTCTTATGCATTTATTTTCAATACAACCTGCAAAACACACAAGTATATAAATTTACTTAAATATTGTACCACAAGCTATGCCGACAATCTCGTTTGTTCTCTCGGTTGATTATCCTCTAGCGTTTTGGATATTCTGTTAAGAATAACCTTGGCAAAAACTTTGTAGATGTTCGATATTAAGCTAATAGGCCTATAATTATTTATTCTTATCTTCTTTCTTGTAAAGCAGTATCATGGTTGATTTTGTCCACTGATCAGGTATTATCTCACTCGGCAGCACTTCGTTAAATAGGTATGTCAGGATTGGCAAAAGGTGATCTTTATTTTCGATAAGAAATTCGTTACTGATTCCATCTGAACTGTGAGCTTTATCTTTCTTTTGAGTTTTTACAACTTTTTCCACTTCTTCAGGTATTATATCTAGTACTTCTTCCCCGCCCGCTAGGTATGTTGTTTGACTGTTGCTTTTATTTGCATACAACTCTCGAAAAAAGTTTGTGGCTATTGAGATAATTTCGGGGCGTCTGCTTTCGCAATTGCGGTTTCTGTCTGTGATACTGGGTATCCACTCTATTTTTTCCTTAAAATTTTTGAATGTTTTTTTGGTGCCTCCGGTCTCTTGAATACATCTTTCTATTAATTCTAACCTGTGTCTTTGGCGGTCTCTTCTCATGTTAGATTTGATTTTCTTATTTAATTCAGCTATATCTTTCCTTGATTCTTTTGTTTTTTGGGTCATCGATGTTAGTATGGCTCTGTTTCTTAACAATTCTTTGGTTTCATTTGTTAGCCAATTTTATCCCTTCTTTTCTATTACTAGGATTACTCTTCACTCATGTAATTAATAGTTCATGGAATTTGTTGTATTTGGTTTTAACTATATCCTTTTTGTTTTTTTATATAAAATTTTCTTTTAGCCTTTCAGTATTTTCTAGAATTGTAATGTTGCTTTGCTTTACCTTAAAAGGTCTGTTTCTCTTGAACATCTGGAGACGAAGCTTGGCTCTGATCATTCTATGATTGCTGTTGAAGTTTAGGTTATTTATGACTCTACAATCAGTGAAATCATTACTTTTATTAGTTAGTATATAATCTATCTCATTTCTATATCGGCAATCTGGAGATTTCCAAGTCCATCTGTTATTATCTCTTTGTTTGTATAGGCTGTTAAGTACTTTCAGGTTGTTTTCATATGCCATTTGTATGAGTTTCTCGCCATTCCTTGTTCTCCTTCCTGAACAATGTGGACCCAATACCGTCTCTTCGCCATAGCCTCTGCTTCTCGTTCTTGCGTTGAAATCGCCCATAACTATCAAATTATTGTATGTTTAATTTTTTATTGCTTTTGTTAACATAGAGTAGAACGAGTCAATTTCAACACTGCTGGAATTTTCGGTTGGAGAGTAAATTTGTATGATTGACCACTTTGCGTTTTTAGGTGGTAATTTTAAGTTGAGTATAACAATACGTTCAGATAACCCTATGAATTCGTCAATGTAAAGTTTTAATTCTTTTTTGACCAAAAATCCTGTTCCAGATTGACCTGGTGTATCTCTTTTAGAATATAAAATAGAGTCGCCATAATCCTCTATAGTCTCACCCAGGCGTTGAACTTCACTCAGTCCTACTATCCACCAGTTAATGTGTTCGAGTGCTAGTATCAGCTCAACTAGGCTTTCATTGGTTCTTAGAGAGAGGGCATTGTATGTTTATATATTAATTATATTGTCATTAGTTTTATTGTTATTTTGACGTGGTGTTTTAGAGGGCACCTGTGCTTCAAGTTTGAGTGGGTCATTTGAAGGGTAGTGGTCTTCTTCCCCCACGGTGACCGGCCGGCTTGGGGTGCATTTCACAAAATTTGGTTTTGATATTGTTATGGTAGTCGTTTTGTTTTGATTCCGGGTGTCGATGGCAGTTATCAGTTTTTTGGAGTGTCTGACAGTGAAGCTGACCTTCCTCTCTCAAAATAATTCAATATATTGGGTCTTATAATTTCTTTTTCGGTGGGTTTGGTTGATGGATATATTGAATTATACACTGTGTTAATTTTCTTCTGTATTGATACGTTAGATGAATCAGATTTTTCTCTCTTTGACTATTGGTTTTTTCCACTATTATTTTGTCGTATTTTAAGAAAACTATATTTCCTTTCTTCTTTTCTTCCACAACCTGCGACTGTAGCTGCTTTCTCTTTTCTAGTACGTCTTCAGGGAAGTCTTCATTTACGTATATACGTGATAGAAGCTTAGACTTATTTTTCAGTATTATGTGTTTTTTCCATAACGATGTGATGGAGACAACGACTGGGTGGTTTTTATTATTCGTCCTCTGCCCAATCCTGTAAATATTGTTGATTAAAACTACTTTTACGGATTTTATCGCGTTTTATTTATATTAATTTTAATACCCGACGTTTCGGGTGCTTTCCAGTACCCATGGTCACGGGGGGACTGAGTTGACTGACGTCCCGATGTAAAAGTTAACCCGGAGTACCTTCACCTTTTTTTCTTTTAGAACCCGCGTAAAAGAACACATAGCTGACGTGAAGCATCAACGTTCAGGGAAGTCTGCAGTTTGCGACCATATTCTAGATGGCCCCAACCTTTACATCAGATTTGATAGACCACAAATCCTCGCGAAAGAACATCGATTCCTACCAAGGATGATACGTGAGGCTATTAAAATTAAAAAACATCCTAATTTCAATAGAGAAGGAGGCTGGGTACTACCACCTGCTTGGGATCCTATAATTAATAAAATTAAAACTAAACCCAAGCATACCACTGCAAGACTTCAAAATACAGTTAGTTCATTCTGCGTAGATCGGACCAAAGACAATAATTAAAAAGCTGAAGGTACTCCGGGTTAACTTTGACATCGGGACGTCAGTCACCTCAGTCCCCCGTGACCATGGGTGCTGGAAAGCACCCGAAACGTCGGGTATTAAAATTAATATAAATAAAACGCGATAAAATCCGTAAAAGTAGTTTTAATCAATGTATAGTGTTCGCGTAAATATAAGAAATCATTAAATATTGTTGATTTCATGGCTATCTAAATATGTTCCTGACTCTATTATGATTTCCTTGATGTAATCTACTAGTTCGATTTCTGTTTTTCCTATTTCTTCAACTCCAAAAAAGACTAAGTTATTCTTACGTTTCTCTTTTTCTATGCCATTAAGTTTTCGTTCCAGTTCTGATATTTTTGTTTTAAAGTTGTTATTTTCTATCATTATTGATTTCATTTTTTCGTCTAATGCTTCCATTACATTTTTTGTCACTGCAGTTGTTATGATTAAAGTTTGTTGGTTTAACTTCTCTTCCAGTTTTGACAGTAACAAATCCATACTTTTTTCCTTTCGGTTGATAATTTTACTTTTGCTATGGCAACACTTACTAATGGTAGTTACTAGTATCACTTAACTCTAGTTTATATATATACTCTGTGGTCGCTGTTGGTTGTGTTGGTATAACTGCTTCAGTTCAGCTCTATAGTCTATGACTATGATGATGAATAACACTTTTAGGTTACATTGCAAAATGACATTTGTAGTCTTTTTTCACGAAATGTATATATTTCACTGTTTTCACTTCTTTTACTTATTTATAAGTTTTTATTTCGATAAAATTATGTCGAGACGTCTTTAATTTAACACTATTTACACTGTTATTAAATATTAATCACGGAGGTCAATAACGCACTTCTTTACGATACTTTACTGGAACCGGAATCCATCCACCTTCTCCAGTCGCACAATTCATCTACAAAACGGAAACCTACACCAATCCTCATCCCGATTGAATCTTAAATTTGATAATCTATAATTTAATTTTATATGTTAGGCATAATTATGGTCAGAGTACTAATTAATATATTTAATATTATATAGTAATACTTATAGGGAATGTATTCAAGTTTTCCTTTGTCGGGGTTACCATTCTTATTCCAACTGTTTGGACAACGGATGCCAATAAAGCCTGTAAACTTATTTTTCTTCGACTTAATATATAAATAAAGTCACTTTCAAAGGATAATGATAACTAACTTTCCGCTCTTTAAAGGGTTTTTAGAATAAGATCTGTTATTCCGGAGATATACTTCTTTGAACAAAACATCAACAACCAAGTAACTTTGCTTTTTTATAGATTCTTTATAGATATTGATTTGTTAATATTTAATTTTATTATTTGGTTAATTATTTGCTCCTACAAAAATAACAATAAATTGAAAATTTAATTTATTACTAAAGAAATTCAAATATGCAATAGAACAATATTTTATCAATTTAACACATCGAGACTTTTACCCGGTTTGCTGCACTAACATCACCTTCAATTCCATTACTTACCGCTGTCAGGGATAAGTGTGGATAATGTTCAAGTACATTCACCGTTAAGCACATTTGAAAGCTCCGATTTCAAACAATGCTACGTAATAAAGTTCTCGAAATACCGTTAGAGCCGAGCGCCGAAAATTCGACTGTGTAATTCCGTTCTGTGTTACTCAAACGGCCCGACGCCTTTGTGCAACTAATTGCATCGGTTCTGATTGCACTGGCGCACAGGATAGCCACAGTTGCGAGGAAATACGCTGTTTGCTAGATAATAGCATTGTGGGACTGATCAGTTCTGAACACTTTCGAGTTATGCGGTTTGAATGTTTTGTTTGGTAGGTCCCTGCCCTTTTTTGTTAACTGCAAATGCATCAGTACTCGTTAAAGTGTTTGAGTGATTGTCTTATATTTACGTAATCTTTTCTTTTTACGTAGCAGAGCTGTGGTAGCTCAGGGCTAAGCACTCGCCGTACATAGTACGCGAGCTACCTGGATTTGATCCCCAATTGCACCAATTATATTATTATATGCCGATTTCCTACGTACTCGACTGTATGGGAAAAATTGTGAGGAAACCTGCATGTCTATGAAATGAGAAAAAAAATTTTTCGCAGACAAGTGAACTTCACCAACACGCATTGGGGCACTGAAATCCTCTCCGAAATGAGATGTGCCCAGACGACGTATGTAGGCGATAATTTTTTTTTAAGTAGCGGATATGAGATTATAAAACTTCTACATAATTATTTAGGTTAACTCAAGAGATTTTGCTTCCTTTGATAGAATTAAAAGATGTTGTTTAAATTATGATTATATGATTACATATACAATATAAAACTATCGGCAAGTGTTACACACTTGCCGATAGTTTTATATTGTATGTTATTCTATATCTGAGCCTGTTTTTGAGATTGCAGTTTAGTTTTGAATAATTAAGATTGTACATAATTTTCTCCTCCTTTTTTTCAGCTCCAACCCATATAACCTTTTTACTATGCATAATATAATCAGACATTACTTACGGTAACCACTTTGCAAGTTTATTAAAATGAAGCTAAAACTTAAACTATTAATTAATTAAAAAAAATCAAAACCGACAGTAAGGTATGGTAAGGTGTTTTATCCACTTTCTTTTAAGAGCTTTTGTTTAAAAATAATTTGTTGTTTTTGACAGTTGTGTTTTGTAATTCCCTCACTTGATGATAGATGGTATAAATGATATAAAGTTTGTTGCTTAGGATGGTGTTGGCAATGGCATCTCTCTTACAGAAAGAATAAAAGATAATTTCTTTAGTTCAGTCAACTAGGTCGACAATACTAAAACACAAAATAAATTTATCTAAATTGAATCAAAATTGAACGATGACGATCTGAGAAGTGCAACTCGCCTCCTTTTCTCGAGTGCTGCGGTGGCTCCTGGTACTACGGATGACGTTATTATTTATTTATAGAAAAATAGTACCATTACAAGCTGTGTATAATTTAAAGTTAGACCTTTTTCGGTCGACTACTCCTTAATTGTGTTATCTTAATTGCAGGTGTAAAAGGCCGTCAAGGCAAGTTGTTGATTGTCACTTAAACTTTATTTAAAAAACAAAGGAGATGAACTTGATTCCATACAAGTTTGGGCCCGGCGTGAGCAAAGTTAAAATTTGTCTTATTTTAAAGATTTAAATATTTGATAAGTATGTCAATAATTCATATTCCTGAAGAACCTGGGGTTTTATTTTAATTTATGTTTTATGATTTTTAGGTTATGTAGTGAAATAACTCGTTCTTATGATAAGTTGTTTAAATAAATTGAAAAGGACACAAAATAATGCAGTTTTGTAGAAATTATTAAATAAAGTAAAACAAAACTCAACTTATTTAAATTGTTTAAATTATTTTCTGCAAATAATTATAAAACGCATCTAGAAAAGCAGCTGGATGTTGCAAATTTTCTGTTCTTTATTTCTCTCATAACCCCATGTATTTATTGTCCTGTAATCCAAGAGGAAAACTGAGGGTCATAGCTAAATCTACTAAAGTAAAAACACAAAATTACAAACACAAATTACTAAAATTTAAATTATCATACAAACATTTCTCGTTAAATTCTCGGTACCTCAGTAAGTTCTTTTTTAGGTAAATCTGAAAATCTCCATTGAGGATTTCATAATACCTGTAAGCATCAAGCTATGCTCGGGTTGCTTGCACGTTGTAAAATTTACGGTAAACAACCCTGAAGAGATTTAATTTCTTAAATCTGCTCCATAAATTTTATACTACATTTCGAAGCATTACTCCTACAATCTTGTAAACTTATTTCATACTAAAACATTCAGAAGCCATTAATTGGTGCTGAATTATGTTCAAACTTATTCAAGAATTAAATAACTTAGTATGCTAACCTGTCTTACATTACTATTTTATGTATTTAGAAAACAAAATAATAACAATTAAATGCTCCAAATATTCTGAAATACGTGCTAAAACAAAATTTTAGTACTCAGGACCTAAACTGCCATCACCATAATCATTACAGTACATGATTAGGTCCACTATTGAACAAAGGCCTCCCCCAAAGAATGCTGCAAAGCACGGTCCCGAGCTAACTGTATCCATTATATCTGCATACAGTCGTGTGCGCGCGCGCTTGGCGTACGGCTGTTGTTTCGTAGATCCACTTAAGTCAAATACGTAATTGTGCATAAATATCTAAAAGACGGTGTCTTGCCAATATCGAATAAGCATTAATAATGGTGAAGTGTAAGAAATGCAATAAGACTGTGTCGGTCGCGAAAGAGAAGACTAGTAAATGTAAGGGTGCATGTGAAGCAGTCTTCCATAAAAATGCGTTACGAGAGCTACCTTCAAAAAAGAAAAATGTGAAAATTGTGTTTCCGTGCCCGGATCACATACTAGTTCGCCTATTGTTGATGAACAGGATATTGCAGTGACTCTGGCTGATATGAATAGGAAATGGAGGTGGTGTACAAAATGATACAGAAAAGTATGATAACCTAATGGAGTACCGGAAGTCAACCGAAACAAAAATAAAATTCTTAGAAAACATGAATGCTCACTTGATGAAGTGCAACAAAGCACTGGAAGAACGTGTGAATGAGCTGGAAGAGAAAGACAAGGAAAAAAAATGTGGAATTAGCTGGACTGGAAAAGAGGGAAAATGAAGATGTGGCGAAAATTATAATCTTGGTAGCCAACAAACTCCAGATGGATGTTAGCCATATTGAGCACGCAGAGAGGGTAGGCCGTGTAAAACCAGACGCTGACAAACCACTGCCAGTAGTTGTAACGCTGAGAACGAAAGAGGCTCGTGATAAGTGGATTAGAAGTCACAAAAAACGTCTGACCAATGGCGAAATTTATGGTACAAATAACGACAACCGTATTTATATAAATGAGAATCTCACTAGATATAAAAGGAACCTTTTATATGTTACTAAAAATCAGCTTAAGAAAACCTACAAGTACATTTGGGTACAGGATGGAAAAATACTCAAAAGAAAGAGTGATGAACAGAAGAAAATAATGTCAATTATGAGTGAACGTGGTATTGAGAAATATAAAGAAAACAATTTAAATAAGGCAACTAGCATATTGTTGTTGGTCTCACTTGCCTCACGCACACTTAACGCGAAGTAAACACTGCGAGCTCAGTAACATTAAGTAAAAGATGATCGTTTTGATGCAATTATCACATTGGAACGTCAATATACAAGATTTAAAACAGCGAATACCTGGGTTCGGAGTATATCTTGCAACAACAAATATTTACACATATTACATATAAATATTCGGTCGATAAGAAAAAAACTTTAATGAATTGCAAGTTTTTGTAAAAAATGCTCTAAAGAGTTAGCATTACTAGTGGTGACAGAGGCAAACATTAACAACAATGAGCTATCACTAAACCACATGGAGGGTTACAATCTATTTGCAAACACGAGGGAGATTAAAAGAGGAGGGAGTGTGATTATTTATGCTAAGGAATATCTTAATTTCAATGCACACAAAACCCTAACGAGTTCACTGGAAGGACTTTATGGTAAACTTATATTGGCCACTCAATTCTTAATATAATTGCAGTCTACATACCACCAAAAACGAATAGGTCGTTATTCTTTGATGAAATGGAGCAGATAATTATGAAGATCCTAGCGAGCTAGAATATTATCATATTAGGTGATGTCAACATAAACCTGTCAGAAGCGAGTGAAAATCAACTGGTGTCAAAATATAAGGACTGCCTGTGTAGACTAGGCCTACAGTGTGTAATACCGGTTACGGAGGTGACGCGAAAGGCTATAGTAGCGGGTGTAAGAGAAGCGTCGGTCTTCATTGCAGTTACATACAAAAACGAAATCGATTCTTTGAAATAGAATATTATAAATCCTAGCGAGCTAGAATATTATCAATTAGATTCTAACTGAATTCCTCAAAAACTGCCACTACATTATACGTTACGATAAAGCTATAGTAGGGTGTAAGAGAAGCGTCGTGTTTGGGTGCGAGTCAGCTACGAGACTGCTATTCGTTCATTATTGAGTGCTCCATGTCGGATAATCATGTGGTGTGAATCTCGGTGCCGTGTAAGCACTCGGACTCGGACACTCGGTTTGTAATTAATAATAGGCTAGTAGATAAGCATATCACTAATTATGATTGGTCTCAACTGTTGTTTATTAATTGTCCGTTAAAGTTGTATTATAAGCTGCAAAATGAAAATTAAAAAACGGGACACACAACCGTGGATAAGCAGAGATTTAAATAAAATGATAATGCGTAGGGATAGGTTATTTAGGGATTGGAAAAAAACACCAAACAATAATACGAAAAGACTAGAATATACACGATTTAGAAATAAGGTAAAAAAATTAATATTTAAAGCAAAAAGTAGGTTTCGGTAGGAAGAAATGAAGAAATGTAATGGAGACACAAAAAAATCTGGGACAAAATTAATAGCTGGACAGGTAGGAAGAAAGCAAATATAGATGATATAGTTAAAAGATATTTTGGAGATAATAACACAATGTATAATATATGTAGTCAATTTGCAGATACATTTACTAACGAAATTATTGCTATTAAACATAATTGTAGTAGTAAATTCTTAGATAGAAGTAAATATGTTAAAGAAAGTGATGTATCGTTTCGCTTTAAACCAGCTACCAGTGACACAGTGAGCAAAATTATCGATCAGCTGAGCTGTAATAAGGTGCTAGGCACTGACTGCTTTCGAGTTATGGACTTAAAAATAATCAAGGATAGGATCTCGCTGGTCTTGTCGCACTTTATCAACCTGTGTTTATCGAAAGGGGAATATCCAGGCCATACAAAAAATCTTTAATCAGGCCCATCTACAAGCAAGGAGCGCGCTCACTGTATGCTAACTATAGACCGATTGCTATCTTATCAGTCATTAATAAAATTGTTGAGAAGATGGTAGTCGGCCAGGTCAAAAAATGCTATTTTGCTCCAGGAATTCACTGCTCATGATAATGGTATCTTACTTAACCTTAATAAGACGAAAGTGATGCATCTGTACTCACCGCACAACTAAGTGGCAATAAATGACAAGAGCGTGGATATAGGTATTGTGGGGCACACGTACGAATGTCTGCACGATAAAAATTTAAATTGTTAATACAAATTTAAATTGTTGATACTTAAATCTACTTACATACTCCAAAAGCTGGAGTATGTAAGTAGATTTAAGTATCTAGGTCTGTGGGTGGACTATAATACGAATTGGAAAACACAGGTTGACACAGTGTGTACAAAGCTCGGGGCAGTGTTAAGTAAGTTTTATATCCTGAATGCACCGTTGAATAGGAAATCGTTGCTTGTCATTTATTTTGCTCTCGCCGAGTAATTACTAAGTTATTGATTAAATACGTATGGCCGTACATTTAAAACCTATCTTAACAGTAAAAATCATTGCAAATCCGTTTTATGAAATACCTTGTCAAACCACAAACAAAACTTGCCTGTAAAGACAATTATGAAAAACTTTGTGTTGCATGTAAATGCTTCCTGTACATGAGAAGGTCAAGTACCTGCTGGTTCTTGAACAGTTCTATAACGACCAATTTAAAGAACAAGTGCAAAATAGGTATAATACTAGAAGCGTTAGAGAGCGTAAACTCGTGCGACCACCAGTAAAAAATTACTATGGGAAAAGAACCAAAAAATATTTGACCCCCACATTTTTTAATGATCTCGATTGGCTGAGAGAAGATAATACTAGAATAAGTAAACAAACACTAAAAATAAATTGAAACTGTTTTCCTTAACGAAGTTGTTGCGAGATGTGAAAAAGTTAGTAAATACTAATATTAGTAGTAGTTTCTACAGGTTAAATGTTAGTTATTCTTAATAATAGTAGTAGTTTTTTTAATAATAGGCTAAATTATAGTAAATATTTCTTAATAATAGTTTAATACCTGTTTTAAAATTTAAAACTTGCTTTATTTACACTCTTTTATTTTCATTAGTTTATAGTTACGTATTTGAACCAAATTACCAAATGTATTAAGACAAGCGCAAATCTCGCCAACAAACTGTTACGCAGTTTGGTGGGTGTGAAAAATGTACAAAAGGTTTGGTCCAGAATAAATGATTTATTGATTGATTTGATCAAATTATAGCATCTTTCACCAGCTAATCATTTCATCTAATTGGGCGCTGCCCTACACGGATCTTACCTGTGCGAGGCTGCCATTTGAGAAATCTTTTCCTCAGATCGTCAGTTCTCGGAGATATATGACCGGCCCATTGCAACTTCAGCTTCGCTCCTCTAGCTACAAGCGTCAAAATTTGATCGCTTCGATATTCCATCAAAATTCAAGAGGTCAAACGTGACCACACCCACCCACACCACTTTAACCTATAAATACTTATGTTTAGAGAATACTTTTCTATGCAGAAATTTATCGTTATAGAACCAACATGATTTTTTTTATCCTCTATTGGAATAAAAAGTCGTTTAGTCTATGGATATTAATTTATAATTTACGTTCATTTCATACGCCATTTTCGTGTGAATGTTATTGTGTTGATTTTTGGATTTTTCTAGTGTTTTATTGGTGTTTTGGTATAGTGTTTTATTATAAAATTGTAAGGACAGTTTTAAGTGAACATAAAGATTGAGAGTGTGTCGACGAGGGTCGCGTACCTGATACTCAGAATCACCAAACGGTATACGCTGAAGGTCATACAGGTTAACGCACCAACCTAGGCACATCCCGATGAGGAGGTGGAGGAAATATATGAGGATATTTCTAGAGCCATGCATTCCTCCAAATCCCACTACACGGTGTTGATGGGAGACTTCAACGCAAAACTAGGCACAAGAGAAAGCGGTGAGCTGAAGTTAGGGAAATTTGGAGTAGAGCAACGGAACCGTAGGGGCCAGCAGCTGGCCGACTTCATGGAGAAAGAGGGACTCTTTATGATGAACTCTTTCTTCCAGAAGCGGCCCCACAGGAAGTGGACCTGGTCGAGCCCCGATGGTTCGACAAAAAATGAGATTGACTACCAGGTCATTATGACTACCAGACACTAACTGTTCAGTGGTGTCTCAGTGATCGCAAGGGTGAAAACTGGCAGCGATCACCGAATGGTTAGAGGCAAACTGAACCTAAACGTTAAGTTGGAGAGGTCTCGTCTAATGAAGTCAACGCTCCGTCCCCTCGTGCTCTAATCCAGAATCCCGAAACCTTTCAACTCAAATTACGCAACCGCTTTCAGTGCCTAGAATATTGCAATGCAGTGGACGATATGAATGACAAGCTCGTGGAAACTATCCATGCGGTCGGAACTAAGTTCTGCAAGACCGGCCGCAGAAGAACACAAAAGCTCTCCGATCACACTCTTAATCTCATGGCTGTTAGACGGGAGATGAGGCTGCAATTGTCAACAGATTTGACAGCATACAGGCAACTGAACAGACAGATCTCTAAATGCAAGCGGCGAGACTTACGCAAATTTAATACTGCTCGTATTGAAGAAGCGATTGAGCGGAACCAGGGCTTCAAAGTCTTTGCCAGAGATCTGTCTGCCAGAGAGAGTCAACTGTCAAAGCTGAAGACTGAGTGTGGCAGCATCATTTCCGGAACACCTAAGATTCTGAGTGAGATTGAGAGGTTCTATGGGCAGCTGTACACATCATCGTTGGAGCCACACGTAAGTGTGAGTAACGATCCAAGAGCAGGTCTTATCCGACACTATTCCGATGATATCCCGGACGTCAGTCTTAGCAAGATGGAATGAAAATAGAATGGCTCTCCAGCACCTTAAAAACGGCAAGTCCCCGGGCGAGGATGGAATTAGAGTGGTGCTTTTGAAAGCGGGTTGAAAACCGGTACTTAAAGTCCTTCAGAGGCTCTTTAATTCCGTCCTCTATGGTGGCACTACTTCGGAGGCGTGGAGCAGAAGTGCGGTGGTCTTGTTCTTCAAGAAAGTTGACAACGACTTCTTGAAGAACTACAGACCGATATCCCTTCTGAGCCGCGTCTACGTGCTGTTTTCGAGAGTCATTACGAATCGTCTCGCACGCAGACTCGACGACTTCCAGCCTCCCGAACAAGCCGGTTTCCGAAAAGGCTTTAGTACCATAGACCACATACATACCCTTCGGCAAATTGTACAGAAGTCCGAAGAGTACAATCTGCCACTTTGCCTGGCGTATGTGGACTATGAGAAAGCCTTTGATTCCGTCGAAATTTGGGCGTTGCTACAGTCTCTTCAGCGGTGCCAAGTTGACTGTCGGTATATCAAAGTGCTGAAGTGTTTGTGCAGTAGGGCTCGATGGCAATCCGAGTACAGAACCAGAGTACGAAACCTATCCAACTGCAGAGAGATGTAAGACAGGGTGACGTTATTTCCCAGAAACGCTTCACCGCTGCATTAGAAGACGTTTTCAAGCTACTGGACTGGAAAGGATACGGTATTAACATCAATGGCGAGTACATCACTCATCTTCGATTAGCCGACGATATAGTCCTCATGACAGAATCGCTGGAGGACTTAAGCACTATGCTCAATGACCTCAATTATGCCTGCCAACGGATAGGTCTTAAAATGAACATGGACAAAACAAAGATCATGTTTAATGTCCATGTCACACCTATGCCACTAGTGGTTGGGAGCACTAAGCTCGAAGTTGTTGACGAGTGCGTTTACCTGGGACAAATAGTCCGGCTAGGTAAGTCCAACTTCGACCGAGAGCTCAATCGACTGATTCAACTCGGCTGGGCAGTGTTCGGGAAATTACGACACATCTTCTCGTCATGTATACCTCAAAACCTGAAAACTAAGTTGTACAACCAGTGCGCGTTGCCAGTAATGACATATGGAACTGAGACGTGGTTCGTATGAGGACGCTCAAAGTCGCTCAGCGAGCTATGGAGAGGGCTATGCTCGGAGTTTCTTCGCGTCATAAACTTAAAAATGAGGATATCCGCAGTAGAACCAGAGTGACCGACATAGCCCAACGGATTAGTAAGCTGAAGTGGCAATGGGCCGGTCATATAGCTCGAAGAACCTACAACCGTAGGGGAAAAAAGGTTCTCGAGTGGCAGCCTCGTACTGGCAGACAAAGTGTAGGGCGACCCCCCACTAGATGGAGTGACGACCTGGTAAGACATGCAGGAAGTCGATGGATGCAGGTGGCTCAGGACCGTGCTTTGTGGCATACCTTGGGGAGGGGCCTATGTTCAGCAATGGACTTGTAAAGGGCTGTAATGATGATGATGATTGAATTTCATATTAATCCAAAAAAACGCAAAGACATAAGTTTAAAAGTTATATTCATAAAAGTTACTTATTGGTTAGTCCATCAATTATAATATTTTACCATATTAAGCAAACATCTCTGTTGTTTTGTTTATAAAGGATAATAGATTCATCAATACTGTTGGAGAATAACTAAAATTTTACCGAAATTACTCCTGAGAAGTTCATTTATTGAACTTTCGAACGTGATTACAAAGTTCGAAGAATGCTACACCTTGCTGCAATGAACTCTTGTATCTATTTAGTTTGTCAAATGTTCATTGTCTACTACATTAATCTAAAATAAATGAGTGAAGACCAAAGTAAGTACAAAGTTAAAATAGAGGCATCAGGCAAGGTGACACACTCTCATCAAAGCTGTTCACAGCAGTGCTTAGCAAATGTTTAGAAAATTGGAATGGGCTCATTTGGGACCAAACATTAACGGAAAATGATTGAGTCATCTAAGATTTGCAGACGATCTGGTTATAATGGAAGAGGATCAACTTAAACTAAAGTCCATGATACAAGCCCTAGTAGACAGAAGTAGAGAAGTAGGTCTAGAAATTAACATAAGCAAGACTAAAATGATGACCAACTCAATACCCATAGACATAACCATCAATGGACAGAAACTTGAATATGTAGAGGAATATGCTTACCTAGGCCAGATAATATCGCCAAATGACCAAATGTCCAAAGAAATAGACAAAAGAATTGCTACTGGGTGGAAGAAGAATTGGGCCTTGAAAGAAATCATGAAAAGCTAGGAACTGGGTATTAAGATCAAGAAAAAGATTTTCGATAACTACATCCTACCATGCATTATATATGGCTGCGAAACCTAGACTTTAACAAAACACCAAAGGGACACACTAGTAAGATGTCGGAGAAGCATGGAAAAAGCATGTTAGTAATGAAACTAATGGACAAAGTGAGTAGTATAGACATTAGGCGCAAAACGAAATTAACAGATATACTGTCACGTATTGATCAACTTAAAGGGAGATGAACTGGACATATGCTTCGCTTCAAAAAGGAAAAATGGAGCAAACAGGTGCCAGTTTGGTACCCAAGGGACTGCACTAGGAGCCGAGGTCGTAAAGCAAGAAGATGGGAGGATGCTTTAAAATTGACCTTAGGACCCCTTTTTTTTTGCGGATGGAAAATCATCTAATGACGCCTTTCGCTCTGGGTGGAGCGTAAGGGAGTGTCAGACTTTTACTGACTAAAAACCATCCGTGTTCCTTCAGTGCCCTTACGTTCCGGAGCCGCGGTATCTCTTTCGAACAGCCTGCAGCCCCGGCAGGCGTCGGCCCTTGCGGGCCCCTTCACGCTGCTGACAGCTCTTTGAGGCGCGCGTGGAACAAAACGCGCCGTCGACACGGTCTGTCGTCGTTAGACGGACGGACGGCGAGCTACCCATTGCTCGCCGTCCACAGGCCCGCGCCTACGGTGGCCGGGGGCCACGACGTAGCCCCCGACGCCCGGGGCGTCTCCCGCGGCGGCCGGGGAGGAAAGCTGCTGCTCTCTCCTTCTCCCGCTCCGCCACCTCCTTCGCTAGCATCACTGCTTCGCAGAAGGTGGTGACGGCATACCTTAGGACCCCTGTGGATAAGAGTGGCGGCAGACAGAAAACAGTGGAAAGAGTTGGAAGAGACCTTTATCAAAAGACACACCGAAATAAGAGACTTTTTGTAATATAAGTGTAGTTTTAGTTTGTATAATGCTGTGCTTTATTTTTAACTTCATTTTTAGTTTAGCTAAACTTTAACTTAGTGCAACAATGTAAAATATTTCTGAAAATAAAGGCTTTATTATTATTATTCCTCGTATGAGGCAGTCTATGGAAAAGGCTTATGATCAGTTGTTTTTTAAAAGGACTTTTGATAGGCTGTAACGTTAACGGCGACGTTTACGACTAATAATGAGTGAGGCTCCTAGATTTTTGGTAATCGCTGCTTGAGAGTTGAATTGGCAATCGCAGTGGTTACCACACTTGGTACATACTCGTATCATTTATTCTCCTATCACAGGTGTGGGTGACAAGAAGCAGAGAGAATGGTTCACCTGGTTTATGGTATGTTCTCTGAGTCGCATTTTTAAAACACCCACGGGACAGTATACTACTATAATGGATATTCCTACACCGCCACAACAAGGTCATGGGTTGACGAAGAATTTGTGCCCCTTGATAAACAACGATACACCTACTTTGTAATAACAACGACAATAGGTTAAGATGCTATATAATTTATGTAATATAGCACGACATTACATGGCATGGTCAACTATTAGTTTCATTAAATGATATTTTCGCTGGTCACAGAATATAAACTGTTTTATATCAACATTTATCGTATTTTTACTACGGAATATTTCTGATTTTATGGTTGAGCTTAATTAATAACAGTTTATTTTAATTACCCTTCGCTTAAAAATATTAATGTTTAGTCATCTTAATTTATGAAGACGTTTATGTCTTACGTCTTGATTTACGGCCTGTAATAAAATATTATGGTAATAATAAATAAGAACTTATTACAACACATAATTATTTTTATGTCATTTAGTATGAAACGTTAAATGTATTAAATTCTACGAAGAATTTTAGATCATTCATATTTAGAAAAATATTCTCGTGTGCGCTCTGGCGTTACTGTTAGTTTGCATACTTCATCACTTTAGTGATATCTTGTATTTACTTCATCAGAACCAATTTTGAAAGTAATTCCTAACACAGGTTTATTTTAGTAATAAACATCCAGAAGCTTATCGCTTTTGAGAAAGCGTGATTACTCGAGTGTAAGTTCAATTAGCAAGACAAAGGCGTCAGAGTGTTTGAGAAACACTATACTAAGTACTGCAAAATTAAACTGCTTCCTGTGCCCGTGTTTTGAGAACTTTATCAGGTGATATTATATGAAATCGAAAGTCTAAAGAGCACTTAAGTTTACTTTGCATAGCTTGATTATATATAACGCTTTTCAATTAAAAAAAAAAGAATTTAAAAAGAAAGTACAGCATTATATAAACCAAAACTACACTCATATTACAAAATGTCTCTTATTTCGGTGTGTCTTTTGATAAAGACAAACCGAAAGGTCCTAAGGTCAATTTTAAATCATCCTCCCATCTTTTTGCTTTACGACCTCGCCTCCTAGTGCTGTCCCTTGGGTAACAAACTTTCACCTGTTTACTCCATTTTTCCTTTTGAAAGCGAAGCATATGTCCAGTCCATCTCCATTTAAGTTGATCAATACGTGTTTTACCGTGTTGTGATTATATAAGAACATCCGATGCCGGATACTGTTGAGTTGATGTGTTTTGAGAAAAAAAAACAAGTGGGAACAAACAACCAAATACGAACAAAAATGAGGAAGTGACAAAAGCTTTTGGCCTATGGCATATTGCGGACTAATAATCTCCACTACACAGTCACAGTCTAACTACTACTAACTGTCAGCAATCGGCCATCTATACTGAGCAGTCGTGCGGTGAGGTGTAGGGCAAAACGCAACCAGAGCACTCACAAGGGGCCCGTTAGTCAATCGGGAGCTGTGTGCTAGGTCCATACTGTTATGCAAATAAAATAAAATGGTTAAAACTACTTTTACGGATTTTATCGCGTTTTATTTATTTTATTTTTAATACTCGACGTTTCAGGTGCTTTCCAGGTCACGGAGGACTGAGGTGACTGACGTCCCGATGTCAAAGTTAACACGGAGTACCTTCAGCTTCTTTGATTATTGTCTTTGGTCCGATACAAAGACATTGCCTTATATCTGGCTACGTATTGTGGAAGGAAGGGTTTTACAAGCAAGTAGATGGTGTTGCGATGGGATCACATGTATCTACCATTATCGACGATATATTCATGGAAGACTTTGAGGAGAAAGCCCTCCTTACTGCATCTGTTACCCCAAGGTTCTACAAGCGGTACGTAGACGATAATTTCACAATTTACCATCAGACAAAATAACTGCATTTTTAGAACATCTTAATTCCATAAACTCTAAAATTCAATTTACTGTGTGGATATATTAGTC
This sequence comes from Parnassius apollo, assembly GCA_907164705.1. Classification (NCBI taxonomy): domain Eukaryota; kingdom Metazoa; phylum Arthropoda; class Insecta; order Lepidoptera; family Papilionidae; genus Parnassius; species Parnassius apollo. Next base: position 7,149,415 of record CAJQZP010000975.1, read on the forward strand.
ATCCAAATACTAGATGTGTTAGTCATCCAAAATCCTAACAACACCATAGGTCAAAGTATAGAAAATAATTTACTTGTAATTTACTGTGTATAGAAAAAGACCTATATAAACCGATATTTAAATGGTAATTCTCACCATCATCCTTCACAGTTAGCTACCGTGGGCAAATTTTTGCTACAGAGAGCACGAGGGATCTGTGACAGCAAACACCTGACCGCCGAGTTCCAGCTCGTCAAGCATGTTCTGCACAACAACAAGCTTCGGGTCCCGCGCCTACGTCACAGTGACCGAGTGAAGCCGGCCACGGCGAGCGTGTGCCTGCTTTACTACCATATGTCAGAGGTGTCACAGACAAGATTGGCTACATCTTGAAGCGAGCTTCTATTAGAACATTCTACAAGCCGCCGAAGATTAGTCAGTTCCTACCATCCGTCAAGTGTCATATTCCTCTGCAAGATGCAGGAGTGTACAAGCTTGATTGGGATTGTGGTCTCTCACATATAAGGCAAACAAAGAGATTAGAACCCGCGTAAAAGAACACATAGTTGACGTGAAGTATCAACGTTCCGGGAAGTCTGCAGTTTGTGATCATATCTTAGATGGCCCCAACCATTACATCAGATTTGATAGACCACATCCTCGCGAAAGAACATCGATTCCTACCAAGGAGGATCATTAAAACATCCTAATTTCAAAGAAGGACTAGTACTACCACCGCTTGGGACCCTAATTAATAAAATTAAAACTAAACCCAAGCATACCACTGCAAGACTTCAAAACACATTAGTTCATTCTGCGTAATCGGACCAAAGACAATAATTAAAAAAGCTGAAGGTACTCCGTTTTAACTTTGACGTGGGGACGTCAGTTACCTCAGTCCCCCGTGACCCGAAACGTCGGGTTTTAAAAATTAAATAAATAAAACGCGATAAAAATCCGTAAAAGTAGTTTTAATCAATGTGTAGTGTTCGCGTAAATATAAGAAATCGTTATAAAATAAAATGTTTCGCACTACATGTACGGCAAAGAACTATCTTTCTCATTTAAAGATATTATTACTAAATGAATTCAAATATCCAAAAGATCAATATGTTATCAATTTAACCAACGAGATTTTAACCGTATTTACTACACTAACATTACCTTCAATTCCATTACTTATCTCTGTCAGTGACAAGTGTGAATAATAATGTTTATGTACGTATGTATAACGTTAAGCACATTCGAAAGCTCCGATTTCATCAATTCAACTGCCATATACATTACATGGCTTCCCACATGATAGGTGAAGTGATTAAAAAATATATTGAGTTTGATTGATATTTTGAAAATTTATCGTGTTTATTCCTTCATGTGGACTTGATAAATCTATACCAAAAGTCGCTAAAACTACTTTTTAAAGTAAAAATAGAAAGTAATCGATTTAAGAAAAATTTTGTTCAACAATCATTTATCTTTCTGTCAATGTGCTTTTTATATCATTTATATATTCGATATGATTTCTTGCTACAAAATTCAATGATTTCATGCTACAAAACGTCAAGTTTTGGATTTTTAGGCGCTACTATTTATTAATAATACGTGGTAGAGCCATGCTGCAGTTATATTAGAAGTACAGTTGTAGCACGAATGGGTCGGCTCGACCGGGGAAAGATCACGCTCTCACAAAATACCAACGTAAAATAGTGTATTGATGCTGCTGTGTTTCTTATGGTGAGTGTAGAAAACTAGAGACTTTTTCCTGTAAATGAGGCATTCCATCTTAGTCCTCACGGGTGACAACGCATCTGCATTTTGATTCGTGATCGAGGATAGATGTAGATGTCTATGGACCACAACAACCACTTACCATCAGGTGGACTGTGTGCTCATTTGTCACCCCATCCCATAAAAAATATAAGAACATACCTAGGCGCTTTGCGCTTAATCCCTCAATCCTTTGAAAATTCCCATGCAGTCGCATGCGTTCAGTAAATCCCGAGCGGTCACATGCGACCGCACTAACCCACAACACTTTAAACCATTATAACTTATACTTATAGACCACTTTTCTATGAAGAAGTTTGGCATTATAGATCCTATACGAAATTCTCTATCCTCTGGGCTAAACAAAAAAAAAAAACAATTACTCTATGTATTTTATTTTTATTCTAGTGTCAACGATATTTGCCTACCATACAAAAATGGCTCAATTTTACGTTAAATTAAAAATAAGAACGCATAGAGTAACTGACTTTTGTTTAGACTGTAGAATAGAGAATTTTGTATAGATTATATAATGCTAAACTTCTTTCTAGAAAGTAGCTTATAAATATAAGTTTTAATAGTTTTAAGTGCTGTGGGTGAGTGACTTGTCTGTGGAATAATTTACCACCGGCGATTTTTCCGGACCGACATGACCTAGGGACAAAAGAGCTTACTCCTTTCTAAAAGGCCGCCAACGGACCTGAAATTCCCCTGGTGTTGCAGTTGTTCATGGGCGGCAGTAGTCACTTAACATCAGGTGAACCATATGCTCGCCTTTAAAATATTATATATATATATATATATATATATATATATATAAATACGAGGGCGGCACTGAAAATTTCGGGAATCATGGAAGTGACACAACATTACTATTTAAAAATGTATTTATTGCTTTTCGAAGTATTTTCCGCGAAATTTGACACATTTTTCCATACGATGGAATCAATAATTGAAGCAACCATTCCATTCGGAAGTTGGGGTCTCCAAAATGGCCGTTTTTTAGGCGTCCACAGCTTCTTCAGGTGACGAAAATCTCTGTCCACGCAATTTATTCTTTATTTTAGGGAAAGTGTAGAAATTACTTAGGTCGGGGCTGTACGGCGGATGGTCTAATAATTCTATGTTTTCTTGCTCTAAAAACTATTTTGTTCTGCGTGCAGTGTGAGAACTCGCATTGTCGTGATGGAGGATGATGCGGCGGTTGCAGTTCTCTTTACGGAGTTCAGAAACGACCTGTGGCAAACAAGTGCTAGCATACCATTCTGCATTAACCGTTATTTGTACCTTCAAGAGGAATAGTCGTAACATGGCCGGTTTTGAAGACAAACGTGGCCACCATTTTTTTTGCAACATTCCGTGAACGAACAATTTTTGTTGGCTTTAACTCATTTTCGAACACCCAAACTCGTGACTGGTTTTCTGTTTCGGGTTCGTACGCATATATCCAGGATTCGTCACCGGATACGATGTTGTATACAGCATTTGAGGATCCTACGTGGAATCTTTCGAGAGTTCTGACGCACCAAGTAACGCGAGCCGCTTTTTGCTCTTCACAGAGCGAATGCGGTGTCCATCGGGAAAACAACTTTTTTACACCTAATTGTTCATGCAAGATTATGTGTAATTGACTCATTCCAATGTCTAAAGTTGCCAGAATTTCGCGGTATGTCACCTGTCGATCTTCCTCAATCAGCTTACTCACAGCATCAACGTTTTCTTGGGTGACTGCAGTTTTTAGACGACCTCGACGGGGATCATCACTAAGCCTGACACGTCCACGTTTAAATTCAGTAAACCAGCGATAAATTATGGTTTTGGATGGGGTCATCGTGACAGGTCATCACACTGTTTTTGTGTTAAACCACTTCGAAAGTCATAATAAATCATCGCTCTTGAATTTTCTCGAGTCAATTCCATTTTCTCAACGACTAAACAAGTTTGACAAAACCTTGTGACAAGACCGAAAATCTTTTTTTAAATAAATAAATTGGTATTCGATTTTTAAAACTAAAGAGTTTTCAATTAAAAAGATTTTAATATGACAGGAACAGTGGAAATATTCCATTCCCGATAATTTTAGTGCTGCCTAGTATGTATATATATATATATTATATATATAAATATATATATCGACCAAAGTGTCGCGTAGTAATTTTTTTCTTTCCAGCGTCGTATTATTATTATTTTTATAATTACAACTTTTTTACTATATATTGTTTCGCTAAAAGTGTGTAGTATTTATATTATATTTAGTAAATATACTTATACGTTTTAGTCTTTATGGATTAACCTGAAGGTGAACTTCGGTATCTGCTGCTGGAAATCCTCGACGGATAGAACTAGGTGTGCCGAGATTGTGCTAGTTATGTTAGTTATGATAAGACCTTACTCCCGAACTTGACGGATTGAGCTGAATGTAAACTTCGGTGAATGCAACTGGAACTCCTCGAAGATTAGTAATAGTAATAGGTGTGCTGACTTTCAGCTCGTTTTGTTAGTTATGATGAGATCTTACTTTTTGACAGTGGCGGATTATCCTTAAAGAAAACTAGGCACGTGCCTAGGGGCGCAAGGTTAAAAAGAACATGCACGCGGAAGTTTTGCAATGAAAAAAAAATTCGAATTGAGCTACGAAGATAAGGTAATCAATGAGAACTTGTGTGTATTTAAAATACTTGAAAAAATTGACGTACATAATGAGTGCTTCAGGCATGCTCATTTAGGTTTGTCAAAAGTTATTTTTTTAGTCATAATTTCATATAAAATAAATGCATTTATCAAGGCTTGAATTGTATCGATAGAGAAACATATTCTACATACAATGTTGCACCGATATCTTACAAAGTTGTCAGTCACTTTTATACACCTGTAGTTAGATTAATTTCTACTAAAGTTTCAGGTTTTAGGTGACTTGTTCGTATCTTACATTGCTTATTAACTTTTTACTTGAAGTAATTTTAGCTGTAGCTTAAGTGCACAATACATTTTAAGTTAAATTTTTGTTTGAAATATTTTATTTTAACAAAAATTTGTACGATAAGAATTCTACTTCCACTCCAACAGAATAAAATGTAAAATAAAAAAACTGTACGTCCCAATTCCCAATTTATTAACCAAGAGGGTTTTTTCAAGGATAAATGTGATAAGCGAACACACAATCCACCTGATATTATGTCTCAATAAAATGAAGAACCTCAAGTTATACCATTTCCTCAGGAAATTTTATTTAATCGCGGAACAGCACTTAAATTTTTAATTAAGAATTTCACTGGTACTTGTGGCGATCAAGCTGCTATGTATCACACCTGAGTTAACTACCACGGCAATATTTAACAGCTATTCGTAAGTTCATCACTAACATGCTTTATATGATCGTCAGTTAAAATTTTATCATAGCCGTAGAATATAAGACTGTGAGTCGTTTCTTTGGGCGCAGTTTTTACTAGTTGATTTCAAAAAAGGAAGAGGGGTTACAATCGACTGAACTGGAAAAAGAAATTGAACCGGGCTAGTCACTCTCAAAGATGGAATAATATGATTGATAGTTGTCATGTGGCAAAGTAACTCAGCCATGTAAACAATATATTTATTTACAGCACGCACATAGACTGACCTCAAAACTAATAACAATTTACAGGTAAAAAAAAACACCTTCTTGATCGAAAGAAGAGAAAGAAAGCACTAGAACAACTAGAATAAGAGCAATTAAGGCGACACAGGTAACAAGCCATCTGAATAACAGACGGAAAAACAACATTCAAATTTTCACTCTTTGTTTCCAGGTTCTTTTTAAACTTCATTAGGGAACTCAGTTTTTAGCCGTGATTTGTGCCAGTTGTTTTAACAGTATGTAATTACATAGCGCCTTTAACATAGGAACTTTACAATATTTACAAAATTTGACGGACATTTTAAAAATAAAGTATAATAAAGAAGGTAAAAGTCTATCAAGGTCAAGCCTATATTGCTAATAAACTAAAAAACATAAATCCCTTATATAGTTTACATTCCTACCTATCACTGAAATTTGTGCCGAAGTTAACACTTTAAGTAGTTAATTCTCTGTTCACTAGACCGTGGTCTCATCTAATATTGAACCATTATAGGCTAACAAGGAACGCAAATGCAGAGTTCTGAATTTGCGTGAAAAAGCATACCATAATGGGGTGAGAAGTCCAACCATGGACAAATTTGGCGTTTTTATAGGAATTTGCTAATCAATGTATATTTAAAAACAAGCACGACATACGAGTACAATGTCTATAAAATTAATACAAAAAGTGTACATTGATTGGAAATTTTATAGTCAGTTAATTACTTTATTGATGGACGTTTATTAATGCAAAATTATTTCTCTCTTAAAATCATTCTAATTTCAATAAAAATTAAGAATAGTTCTAGCGAATATGATAGATGACGGTAAAATTTCTGTGGGAGTATCTTGTGGGTCTTAAAACTGAAATTATAAACGAAATTACACATCACCGGCAGAAAAATAATACCACCTTCCAAAAATTAAGAATAGTTTTGAGACACTTCATTCATTTTTTTTTTGTGCGGAGTATTGTAGTGAGTAACCGGTGAACTAGAAAAATCAAAAAGCTGAAGTCAATTGATAACAATGGATCAACAAATTTTGGTTGCGACCAGCAACATATTAGACACGTTTGCGCGAGATAGGATAATAGTGCTTAATTGTACGGGCAAGCAAATAAATACGCACTCTCTGTTCCTTCACTCGCATAGACCGACGGGACGGTAATCCAATACAAACGGAGAGATATCAGGAACAGTACCAACGGCTTAGGTGCTTTCCGGGGTATGGGGTTAAAACACAGCCAATTTCCTGACTCCGGGATGGAATCTAATGGACGGGTACCTGAATTTGGCTCAAATAGGAATTTGAACCGGGGATGTCATGATCAGCAAATGTTTCGTAAAAATCGACCAACGAGGCAGAAAAATAATAAATAATTGTTACTCTAAAAGAATTATTGCAAGAATTACTGTTAGTAGAATTGCTGTAATTATCACAGTAAAAGTTCTAAAGTAACAATTCACAACCTCTGCATTAGTAATCGTGTCTGACGAATACCTCCGGCTATGATAAACAAAGTAATATTCAATTGTTCCATTATAGAAATTACAAATCTAATATATATATATATATATATTTATATATATATATATATATATATATATATATATATATATATATATATATATATATATATATATATATATATGTGGGTCACTCAGGGATATACTTGAGATATACCAAAAGTATTCCAAATACTAATAATTGTTTTACGCCTTTTCAAAATATTCTCCATCATGCTTTATACAAAGTTACATTCGCCTAAACCAACTCTGAAAACACTTTTGCCAGTCTTCATCTGACAGGTCGGAAAGTCCTTCTTCGTAGGCAGCCACGGCTTTTTCGGCGCTTGAAAAAACTTGCCTTTTATTTTTTCTTTGACTCTTGGGAACTAAAAGAAATCACAAGTAGCAGGCAAGTCAGGCCTGTAGGTTGGGTGACTTAGAGTTTTAACAACATATTCCTCAAAAAAATCTTTTGTTCTAGGGAGATATGTCAAGAGGCGTTATCGTGATGCAGCATGATTCCCCGAAGCCCGGTCTTTGGTCTTCTCTACCGTACAACTTGAAAATTTTTGGGGAGTGCAACTGTTGTATATCATACACAGTTGACTGACCTACAATTTTATATATTAAACTAAAAGCCTGCGTTTACTTTATTTAATATTTATTGGAAGTAAATAGTGTAACAACTTATATCGATGGTCCCTACGTACATAAAGTCATGTCAAAAATGGCATTTTTTTATTGCATAATTGGCTTTAAATTTTCCTTATGCACATACCTATATAAGATTTTTTTCTAAATATTACGTATTTAACTTCATTTACAAATCGTATAAGAGAACAAGTATGATAATTACTACGAATTAATGTCGTAGATGCGGATATCATGTAAATATTTAAGACATTACGATTAAAGTAAGGTGTACATGATTTGATTTCCTTTATATTTTAGAATTTTTTTAAAAAGATTATTAATCTTTTAAAAAATTCTCTAAAAAAATTATAAAAAAATTTATAATAAAATAATAAAATAAAATATCTTTATTACAGGCAACAGAAAGCCCATAAAATACGAGTATGTTAGTAAAATTGAAGTGAAATGAAATATAACTATTACGAATTTTAGTGTTAGTAATCAATTTAATTTAAATAAATATAATAAACACAGATATAAATTAAGATTTTGAGATATCCGCTAAGAGGGCACCGGCGTTTTATACCTTGGCATGAAGCCGTATCCAGTGCTCAAGCAGCGGCGTGTCCCATCTATCTGCCATTATGTTAAGAATGCTATTGGAGCCGCCCGCGTCCCGCAAACGCTTCAGCATCGATGCAACACGCTTTCTAATAATGGCGTGGAAACCATCAGTGTGCATTTCAGTGAACATTCCTGACGCACTGCAAAAGCGAGGCAGCCCCATCAGCATCCTAAACCCATTATTATACTGGACACGCAACGCGCTGTACACCCGCTGCGTATAGTTAACCCATAGGTTGCCCGTGTAAAAAGACTGGCAGTAGGCTTTGAAAATAGTAATCTTTACCTGCCTACTGCAACGAGCAAACCTTCGGGCCACCATTTTACATCAGATGGACAGCGCCCTGCGTTCCCGCTCGATATCCATATCATCACGCAGATTCTTAGTGACCCAGTGACCCAGATACTTAAAATGTGATACACGCTTTAGAGGTGAGTTGTTGGGTGTGAAGGTAGTCGCACTTGGTCGGGATTTGACTCCTGCCTTGAACACCATGAACTCACTCTTTTTCACATTGTATCGGAGTCCATGGGACACTGCATATGCTTCACATACATTTAATAGTTTTTGCATGGCACCAATCAAAGGGCTGAGCAGCACCATGTCGTCTGCGTAGCTTATGTTATTAATATATACACTATCGATATGACATCCCACATTTGTTCCGCTCAGCTCGTCGATCAGGCCATTATTGTACATATTGAAGAGCCTAGGAGATGTAAGACCACCTTGCCTCACCCCACATTCAAGTCTATATACATCAGAGTACGAGCTCGCTCATCTAACACAGTTGCTCTGCCGCTCATACCACGATCGTAGCACCGCAACTACCTCGTGCGGCACATCAGTCTCATTTTGAAGTTTTTTCCATAATATGTCATATGACACCAAATCGAAGGCCATGGACAGGTCAAGAAAACAGGCAAAAACTGGAGTGCTCTTATCAATGTAGTATTTGACAGTTTGCTTAAGACACAAGTTAGCGCTTTCGGTGGACAGACCTGGTTGAAAACCAAATTGCGCATCATTAAATTTTAAATAACCACTTAAGTGTTGATCAAGCACTGTCCAGCACCTTTGCCACCACTGTAGCCAGTGAGATTGGTCTGTAATTTGTCAAGTCCGATGGATCCCCCGACTTGTTCTTAATAACAGGCACAACAATGGTTCGCATAAGGTCATCAGGCAGGTAAGAGTGGTATATCTATACCTATCATTTCGTTTTAAAAAGCGCGCCACACGGTGCGAGCGCGGTCTTGTCTGACTTAACTTCATTCACTTGGAGAAGACGTCCAAGACGTCGATGCTTGTTCGCGTGGTGAAATGACTGTTTTAATACAGTATGATTTAGTGGTGTGTTTTTAGTTAAAAGTATTCATAATATTTCCTGCATAATACTGTAAAACATGAATAACAGTAGATCAAAGTTATTGGTGGATATTGCAAACTCCAGAAATAATGTTTTATGCGTTTCTGAAGCACAAGATTTAATTAATTATATTGCTGAAGATAATAAGGGTAAGTAGTTATTCAAATAAGTATATATTAAACGCTCAATAATACATAAAACCGATGACAGTAAGTATTTTCATTGTTTTTCGAACCGATCGTAGTGTAAAAGCAGACAAATCAGACATATCCGCTTAAACTATGATATAGTCATTAAATTATCATTTTTGCACAAATAATTATAATAAGTTGCATGCTTTTTAAAATATGACTTCTATTAAATAATTATAATAAAGAAATTTTTTTATTGTTATCGAAGTATATGAAGTCATGTCCTACATGTTTGTATACACGTGTAACTAGAACATTTATGTATGAATTTGTTTTCATTTACGTTTATTACTGTTGTTAGATAAACATACATTACGTTTTTATTTTTTTATTTTTAGATACACCTGTATATACCGAAAAAGATGTATCAATGGATCTTGAGGATCGACATTTGGAAGTTTCTATCGACGAAACACAAGCTGCGGAAGCACATAGTGATGGAGAACAAAATCATATTATATCATCTGATATACTATCGCAAAGTGATTTAAATTATATAATCGATACGGTAGGGGAAATTTCGAATGTTGAAATTGAAAATTACGATCTCACCGCGCCCATTTGTGAAAATGAAACACCACAATCAATACCTGAAAATTGGGGTTCAACACCAATGCCAAGTCCATGCATGTCCTTTGGGGACACTGTAAGAGAATGTAACTATTTAAGTGAACGTACTGTTTTTCTATCTCATGTAACCTTAAGGTCAAGCCCATTAGGATCCAGTGAAATGTCTGGTTCATCAACACCGCACCAACGAAAAAAAGCGTCAGTATGTGAAAAAAGCAATAACAAGGATCAAAATTACTAACAAATTTAACTGGCTTGATGAAAAAACGAAGGTGCTTGTCAATTTAGGTGAAGCTCAAACATCTCGATCCGGAAAATAACAAATGGCAAAACAAATGAAGATTCCATGTCTATCTAACTGTCGATTAGCTATTAACATTAACAGCAAAAAATAAACTTATTTACACACCAGATGAATGGTACACCCTGGTTCGCTGGGCAAAACAGAATAACCCAGCTTATACAGTCGTAGAAGTAAATCAAGACTTAGTTTTGAATTTCAAAGCTTGGCTACATACTAAAAACTGGATAAAAGATACAAATTCAGAGAAAATTTCTTGTAATAAGATAAGAGAATTAAAAGTGCAATGGAATAATCCAGACATTACTGAATTTAAATACGATTTTTTGAAGAAAATTATAGAAAACTGAACTGTGGCCTGAATTTGAAATTGACTAGAGGGAGGAAAAAGAAGGAACAAGAACCAAAACTAAACAAGTAATATCATGACTTCTACAAGAATCTTAAGCATAGTAAAGAAGAACAGGGTGATGACGAAGAAGATTAAAATAATCTATACTTAATTTTTTTTATACAAATTTTATTGATTATTAAGATGAATCAGTCAGAATAAAGCTGTGATGATTATTAAATATTACCAATTATGTAGCTAGAATATGAGGCACATACTTAGATAACGCTGTGATTTTGATTTAATAGTACTAATTAGATAGATAGATAATAAAGCTAAGGTACATACTTAATTAAATAAAGATGTGATGAATATTAAATATTACTAATTACAAAAATAAAACTTGCTTAAATGAAAATTGTTAATAATTAACCTTAACAACTGTGATTTTTAATGTTTAATTCCTACTGCAATGAAACTACAAGTACCTATTGTTTAAATGCTAAGAAGATTGTTATTTAACAATAAATAATTTTTAATTATAAATGTTGTTAATTAATAAAAAACAGTCCTGATAATTTTATTTACATTTTTTTTTTACATTTCAAGAAATATAGTCCTACCTCGAATGAATGAAACCGCGTATACAGCGATATGTATTCATTGATGCATTTTTTAAATTCATGGGTGACGATCTTAGGATGTTTAACGTATCCATTAGAAAACAAAATATTATTCTACGGTTTTATAAAACATTTTATTTAAATTATATTTTAGACACAGTTTTATTATTTCCTGCGTATATAAATGTATCATAGACGTGTCTGACATGCTAACATTTTAATATCAGCGTAGAAGCAGTCATCTATCAGTTTTTTCTATGAAAATATAAAAAAAATAGATATGTATAAATGCCATTATAAAGTTCCTAAAGATAGTAAAACTTTGTAGAAAAAAAGTAGTTATGGTTGTACACAGAATTGTTTCTAGGGCAGTTTGAACATAAATTACGCTCTCCTGTAAACCTCGGTTTTAGACATGTATTTATGTACGTAGGGGCCGTCGATATGCGTTTCACTGTTTAGCACAGGTTTCTACAGTATTACTTTGAGAATATCACTGCAACTTTTTTAAAGGTTTATGGCTTTTCATGAACATTGATTAAGATTAATTTAAAACTATTAAAGTAGCACTTAACCTTTATTTTTTTAATCTAATCGATTTGTGGTTGTTGATCACGCTACGTTAAATTTAGGCTTTTAAATAACATTTGGCAAACAAAACTTTATTTTCGTATCTGAAATAAAGAAATATATTACGATTTAAATGAAAATAACTTTACGGATTTTATGGCGCTTAAATTTAACTTTTTAATTCCCCGCGGTTTGGAGTGCTTTAGAATACAGCGGAGACTGAGGTATTAGACGTCCCGATGTCATGGTGTGCCTGGCTGCCTTTAGTTTTTAAATATTCATTTTTGGTCCAGTTTACGTAGAACTAGCGTACAGTATCCTGAAGTCTTGCAGTAGTATGATTGGGTTTAGATTTATTTTTATTATTTAGGGTCTGAAGCAGATGGTAGCACCTATCCATCTTCTCTATTGAAATTAGGATGTACTTTTTTAATTTTAATAGCCTGACATATCATCTTTAGTAGGAATCGGTGTTTATTTGCGAGGACTTGAGATCTCTTAAACCTAATGTAATAGCGGGGCGATCTTCAACATTTCCACAGACGGCAGACTTCCCGGATCGTCACTGCTATAGCACATATAGCTATAGACGTATACGTCAGCTATATGTTCTTTCGCGGACTGTAATAGATCTAATTTGATTGATATATAAGTAATAAGAGACTACATTACAATCAAGCATGTATAATCTAACAGAAGATATTAAATTAACGTATGTAAAGTTACAAAATTAGTACAGAATTTCAATTATAACTGACCGCGTATGGATTAAAAAGAAGTCAAATAATTGGTTTGAACAAAATGAGGAATGAAACTTGATAAATAATCCATCTAAATATACTTTGATGCTTCGATTTAAACATTGAAAAATATTTAAGTTTTACTTATTACTATACATTTTCACATTTTCCATGATAACATATATTATATTTTAACAATATTTTTTTAAAAATACCTAGTTACTCGTATTAGTTGACAAACTCATTTCTACACGAGTTTTAAGAACATATAGGAGGCTCTTGCCTTTTTTTGCGCCCGAAGCAAATAAGGACAATCCCTCTCTAATATTTATATCTATGTTTGTCCAATGTATATACCTACTGTTTCATTCTAGCATCTTAGTTTCTTTATCTATTTTATTATCGTTATCTGTTATTATCACTTATGATAACACATATGTTTAAATTATGCAAATAATTAAATATTTAATTATTTATGCGTATTACATATTCGATTGCTCTAAGTTAATTTGAAATATCTTTTATCTCTCAGAAATTAACACTTTATAAAATGAAAATAAAATTTGACATTTATTTTAAGAAACAATGAATGATTTAAAGAGATATTATGTAGCGTCGCCAGCAAATACACTTCTAAACTACGCCCTAATTATTCGCGTAATTGTCTAGCTGCTCAACTCGCACCTATAAAAATTGTCACTGGATACATGTAGCTATTAAATGTATCCTGTGACAATTATCACGAAACTTAAACGTTACATGCAATATGCATTACATGAAATAATAGAACTGGCCAAGCTCCAAACGTTTTCATGCTCGCTCCAGTCGATGACGGCTCCCCGGATTAGCTAATGTTGTTTACACTTTGTTGTATGCGTACTTGTATTCAACGTCGTTTCTGTGCACTTCGTATATTTTTTTTTTTTTATAGAAGAGGGGGCAAACGAGCATGTGGCTCACCTGATGTTAAGTGACTACCGCCGCCCATGATCAACCGCAACACCAGGGGAATTGCAGGTGCGTTGCCGGCCCTTTAGAAAGGAGTAAGCTCTTTTCTTGAAGGTCCCCAGGTCGTATCGGTCCGGAAAAATCACCGGTGGTAAATTATTCCACAGAGAGGTTGTACGCGGAAGAAAACTCCTTTTGAAACGTACAGTGGTGGACCGCCAAGCATCCAGATGGTGTGGATGGTATCGGGACGTTTGCCGTGTAGTGCGTTCACGAAATTTGGCGGCTGGGATTAATCCGAACAATTCCTCAGAGCACTCCCCGTGATAGATGCGATAAAATACGCAAAGAGATGCAACATCTCTTCGCAGCGCCAGTGAATCGAGCCGATCGGAAAGCACTCGGTCGTCAACGATTCGAGCCGCTCTGCGCTGGATGCGGTCAAGTGGAAGGAGCTGGTACTGGGGGAGCCCCAGCCCAGAGATGGGAACAGTATTCCATGAGCGGCCGAACCTGCGCCTTGTAAAGTTGCAGGCGGTGTGCCGGCATGAAATACTGTCCCGCTCTGCTGAGCACGCCAAGCTTTTTAGAGGCCAATTTGGCCTTCCCTTCCAAGTGACCACGAAACTGCACGTCACTCGATATGTCGACGCCGAGGATTCCGATACTGGCTGAGGCAACAAGGGGAGTGCCTTGAAACTGAGGGGATACGACAAAGGGGTTCTTTTTAGCGGTTAACGCGCAAACTTGTGTCTTCTTTACTGTTAAACTGGACTAGATTTAGTCGCCCCCAATCCGAGACTCTGTCCAGCAGAGACTCGACTTCAGACACAAGTTTGTCCCGGCACTCAGAGACGTTTTCCCGAGAAATATTGGCTCGGCCGGTGTAAAGAGCATCACCAGTGCTGTCATCTGCATAGCAATGAATGCTACGGGTTTGCAACATATCATTGATATGCAGAAGAAACAGCGTTGGCGATAGCACGCAGCCCTGTGGAACACCAGCATTAATAAGCTTGCAATCGGAGCTTGCACCGTCTACAACGACCTTGATGCTCCGATCTGCAAGAAAACTGGTGATCCAATCGCACAATTTCTCGGGAAGCCCATAGGAAGGGAGCTTCGAAAGAAGCGCTTTGTGCCAAACCCGATCGAAGGCCTTCGCAATGTCCAAACTAACGGCCAATGCCTCCCCCTTGGACTCTATAGCTTTGTTTTGAGGGGAAACAATGAAACTTATATAAGTGATATAAATCTTTGAAAATAAAAAATACGGAATGAAAATAGCGAATTATTTACGTGTCGAAAATATACCGCTGTTTCTTGGACATTTACAAAAAAAAAGGAAAATTATGAATGCAACACTATTTTGTCTCAAATCATCTTTTTTAGATATTGATGGAATATTAAAAGTTTTGTTCAAGTATAACTTATTACAAACTCTTATGACGTAATCAAAGAATTTTTATCTGTTTTATCTGTTTGTATTGAAATTTTTTGGCGTATTTATAATTTCGTTTTTCAAAAAAATAATATAAAATAAATATTAATATTTTGGCACGATACCACGGGGATATGGAATGTAAGATTAGTAAGTTATTAACTTTAGATTTACTTTAAATAACTTTAGATTAATTTTAGATTTAATTGTTTTTTGATATCGTATATATTTCAGTATTATTTAAATTAAAAATAATTAATAGAATCTCATAGGGGTTTAAAATACCTAAAAAAGAAATAAATACTGCCGCTGCCAACCTGTCGTAATCTGGCAAGCGTATCAATCATAACAAATATGAGGCAATGTGTGAAAAAAAAACCTTTGTTCAGCAGTGATCTTTCGACAAGCTTACGATCAGGATTCATAATTATTAAGTATTGTTAAAATTGCAATTTTATTGTATTTATAATCTAAAGAACAGTATTGACAAAATCCAAAAAATCTTACCACTTTCAAAATTGAAATACATTTTATCAAATCAATATTTACGAACAACTTTTCACTTTTTAAGCTAAGCCAATTTCTTTTTGTGTTGGATAATATTCACTGGATATTATCCAACACAAAAAGAAATTGGCTTAGCGGTTATATCATTTTTCTGGTGAAATACGACCGCATAAAGTGTTTCCGAAAGCAATTAGTATCTATATCCTATTTATAGAAAGAAACCAAAAAATAAAACGCGACACACGTAATGCTTTTCATGCGGCGGTGACACTTTTTATTTTGTTAATATTAACAAAACTTGGTCCATTTTGAATAGTAACGCCTGTAAATATATTTCATCATTGACAACCAATAATGTACACTGACTTTTAAGAGTTTGGAGGATCTGTAGAAAGAAGCAGCTGCCTGGTCATGAGTACACTGCTTATATGACGGATGATGGATACTGTGACCCGTGAACATATATAATAGCTATCCTCGAGACTAAGATAGAGAAGACTGGGATGCAGTGTCTCATAAGTTCTTTGGCAGCGAAACAATAACGAAATTCCCTGCTCTAACGTATAAAACTGACTATGATGTTGTCTCTTTCTAATTCTCTCATTTGCTCAGGCGCCGTCTACATCTCCGCCCGTTGTCCGCCATTTTGGAGCGGTTCCGCATGTAACTCGGACGCGTCTGTAGCAAGCGACAATTTTTATGAGCGAAATAGGAACAATGTGAAATGACAACAAATGAATTGTTTGCCTCTAACTCCATTGTGAACTAAATTTTAGAATATACAGAGTTAAGATGGTCTAAAAATGCAGTTACTTTATCTAAAGGTAGAATTGTGAAAGTGTCATCTAGGTACCGCTTGTAGAATCTTGGATTTATGGGAGAAGTAAGCAGGGCTTTCTCCTCAAAGTCTTCCATGAATATGTCGGCGATAATGGGAGATACAGGTGAACCCATCGCCATACCATCTACTTGCTTGTAGAACTCCTCCTTCCACTATTGGTAGACAGATGTAAGGCAGTGTCTAAGTAATACTGCATATTCTACGGGCATGTTGCTTTCTTCCAGCCTTCTAGTTACAATTGAGATGCAGTCTTCAACAGGTAAGCATGTAAACAATGACTGCACATCAAAACTGACCATAGTTACATTGTCTGCCAGATGTAGGTCTTTAATCTCGCTGACAAATGGTAGGAACCCTTTATGTGTGCTCTTGTATATCCCCTGAGCGGTGAGAGTATTTTCGCTAAGTGTTGAGCCAATCTGTAAGTTGGTAAATTGATTTGGCTCACTATGGGACGTAATGGAGCATTGGGCTTGTGTATTTTTGGTAACCCATACAATTTTGGTGATTTGGCGCACGTAGGTATTATCCATGAATCCATGAAAACATGAATCCTACAGACAGAATGGTTGAGTACATAGAAAATAGAAGGAAACAAAACTCTAATTATGAGAAAGTTAAGGTTAAATGTGACGGTATTGATTTGTTATTTTTGGGTTATGCAGACTCTTTTAAAAAACTAAGCAAACGGACTCAAGTAAACGTTAAATTCGATATCGCAAAAATATTGATGGAAGCAGAGCTTAATGATCTTGAGAATGCTGAAAGAAACACATCTTCACTTACTTCAAACTACTCAAATGATATGACCATTCATGCTCCTGCTACTCCGGGGACCCACTGGGGAAGCAACACATCTTCACATACAACAACATACTCAAGCAAGCATGCTCCTATTACTCAAAATGACAGTGAGGCAGCACATCAAGATTCTTACGACAGTAATACAACAAACATACATGCTCTTGTTACTCCGGGAAACTACTCCTTGATAAGTAATGACAGTAATACCGCCGAACCTACTGATTTGAGTACATCTACATATTTTTCTCAATTTGCATCATTATAATTGTTTTTAAATCTTAATTTTGTAACTTTAATTTTAATATAGGTACTTACCTCAAAGTTAATCCCAGTCTTTCTTTGCTAGAAATAGCATCTTTAAACCTTGTATATTGTTTAGTAATGCAAGGCTTTATAAGGTTATGTAACTCTTCAAAACTGTCTGGTGTCATTCTGAAGTGAGAATAAAAACGGTCTTCATTTGACTGTAATTCTTTAAATAATATATTTTCTCTTAACTTCTTTTTTTTTTGTTATTGATATCATGCACCCAGGTACAATGCCTTTTTAAAGTAGTTAACCACAGTAAGATTTTCTTTCGATTGTTATTTCTCAACTCTTCTAGTTATAGGTTTCGCTAATATAGTTTAGCGTACGTGAAGTACTGTTGCACAGCGAAACTCACGCAGCGGTTTTGCAGTTGTTGTTTCGCAGCGGAGGTGTGATATAGGCATAAGTCGTTAACAACTAAAAGGATCACGACAGTATTATGCAGGTATCATACTGTCGTGATCCTTTTTTTATAGGATAGGGTGACAAACGAGCACACAGTCCACCTGATGGTAAGTGGTTGCTGTGGCCCATAGACATCTATATCTATCCTCGATTACGAATCAAAATGCAGATGCGTTGTCATCCGTGAGGACTAAGATGGAATGCCTCGTTTCCAGTAAAAATGGTCTCCGATTCTCTACACTCACCATACGAAACACAGCAGCATTAAGCTACTATTTCACGCTGTTATTCTGTGAAAGCGTGGTCCTTCCCCGGTCGAGCCGACCCATTCGTGCTACAACTATACTACTAATATAACTGCAGCATGGCTCTACTACGTATAAAAGTTTTAGTCAGTAGTAGTTAATATTCTATGCTAACGTTATTATTTTTCTGGTCGAGCTGACTAATCCGTATGGCAGTTTGGTTCTACCACGAAAACAAATGTTTAGAAATTATATAATATACTAGTTTGCCAGGCAGACGTTGTTCTGCCCTTTTCGACGACCCTGTGCCTATTAAAAATCCTTAAATTCGCAAAAAAATTGTGGGTCACTCATGGGCAAAAAAACTATCCTATCTCTCAAGTTGGACCAAACTGCACACGGTGTGCAAATTTGATTAAATTCGATTCAGTAGTTTAGTAGCCCATCGCGGACAAACAACGTGACACGTAATTTATGTATTAAGAAAGATATACATATTATGTAATTTAATTTAGTCGAGAAAAATATTTTACAGATATGTTTAAATATTATTTACTTTGTGTAATTATTATTAACAGGCAGGATGGTTTGCGCCTGACCTCTCTTCATTCTTGTTGGATGGCAGTCTCATCAAACAATAAGATTAAGGGAATGGAGAGTACATCCGTGCTTGTGCACACCCGCACTATGATCGCATATGGATAATCTCCGTTGGAACTGACCACGTTGACCGAAATGTCGTTTTGAGGACGTCATAATAATTATGTTATCATTTATTATCATATTTTCCAACTACATTTCTACAAATTTGCGAATGCTTAGTTTCTTATTAATAATATTTGAAAATCAGAGAGTTCTCAATACATAATAGTGTTGTTGAAGTATCTTAAAGGTATGAATGATGTCATTAACTGGTGGAATTATCTATCCATACATTACAAGCCTATAAATTAGACTTATGAATATATGCCTTCCGTTGCTTGACACCACCCGCTTATATTTTGAGTAATTATTAGCATAATGCTGCCTTTCTCCTGCTTCATTTCTCTCTGTCGCCTCTTACGATACCCATAAGATGATATGGAGTTGAAGATTCTCTTTCACCGCTACTAGACGACGATACATTAATTTAATATCTGGTAATACTTTATGTGGCAATTATCAAAAAATACGGACAAACACAGGGGTGGTTGCAATAGTTTCCACCCTTGGCAGATGGGTTGAAATCACAATTTTTTAATATTTTGAGTTATTGTTAGGATAATGCTGCTGCCTATCTCCTGCTATAGTTTACCTCTGTTGCATATAACGATATCCAATATATGGGGTTGTGGATTTTCTTTGACCGCTACTACACGACGGTATACTAATTTAATATCTGGTTACATTTTATGCGACAGTTATTCCAAAAATTAAGACAAATAATGATCATCATCATCATAATTACAGCCCTTCACAAGTCTACTGCTGAACATAGACCTCCCCAAGGAATGCCACAAAGCACGGTCTTGAACCAACTGCATCCATCGACTTCCTACCTGTCTTACCAGATCGTCACTCTATCTAGTGGGAGGACGCCTTACACTTCGCCTGCCGGTACGGAGCTGCTACTAGAGAACCTTTTTTCCGCATCGGTTATCAGTTCTTCGAGCTATATGGCCGGCCCATTGCCACTTCAGCTTACTAATCCATTGGGCTATGTCGGTTACTCTGGTTCTACTGCGGATCCCTCTCCATAGCTCGCTGAGCGACTTTGAGCTTCCTCATACGGACAGCAGTGAAGAACCACGTCTCAGATCCATAGAGTGATGACACTGGCAATACGCACTGGTTGTACAGTCGCGTTCTAAGAACTTAAAACTCGATTAAAAGACAAATAATATTTCCACGAAAATGCAAAAATAACCAGCGTTACTTCCATATTGTATTTTAGGCGACTTAACAAAAATAAATATTGTTTGGCAACGGAACAGCGAATGTTTGCGATATTGTTGTAATAATTTAATGCCATGAGTTGCTCGCGGATTGGGTATTTATTTAGATACGGAAAGGTGGGATGTTGCCTTGTTATTTTGTGACCCCAATAACTATTGAGCGATTTACGGGAGGTTAGAACCTTGAACGGTGGTTAATTCGTTCAAGGTTAGAACCACAACCTATTACTTGGTACATTAGCTTGCGGATTGGGAACTTGAATAATAAATATTATTCTATTGGTTGAAAATAATTTGAAATAAATTATATATCATTATTTAAAATTAATATTCAAGCTTTAAAATATTAATTTTTATATAAAAAATAATTAAATAATTTTAATTACTAAAAGAATTCATGTAAAAAACGTAATTTTTATAACATTACGAATAAAATAAAACAAATGCACGTACTGCACGTTCGTAAAAGAAATCATTATTCGTATTTTATTTTAAGCAATTTTTCAATTATCAGTTTATTCAGTGTATGTGGGAATAAAGTATACTGTAGATTTTTATTTTCTTGTTGTTATGAGGAAGACGATGCGCCCCATCTTTTGGTTTTTTCTCTCTTTCGTCTCCTACGACATCCAAGGGAATGATATGGTGTAGTGGATATTGGGACACCGCCACATAACCTGTTTAAACTTGTATAACTTGTATAAATATGACGATAAGATATGTAATTTAATTTATCATTTATTTAACTAAATAACAACTACTGCTATGAAGTCATAATTTCATAAGTCCATTTCTGGACATGAATTTCACTTGTAAGCATCATTTTGCCTTACTCGTTGCGCCTGGTAATTGGCAGTTAGATTGACTATAGCAGTATCAGGCGTCTCATACCGTCGACGCTGTTGCCTGTCACCCTTCTGCGTGGGTATGTTAAGTCTAACCACTGCCCCCGAAAGGGTTGCTGCTTTGTCATGGCGGGGACGCGTAGTAGCCGTAGCATGGTTACCCGCAGTGAATAAAGAGGAACCGAACTGGTTGGTCCGAGATGTAGGCCCGACCCGAAGTGGTCACTACGAGTGGGCCTGTCCAGCCAACTTCGGATTTGTGTTATGTTAGAGATCTAATCCGCCATTGGGGTCGGGAAAATTAGTGCTTCAAGGCGCTCGTTTTTCCTGGCCTCACAGCCTCCGAGGGAAGGGTCCGTTGTGCAGGTGGAGTTGGAGGCTGTGAAGGAAGAAGTGCCTTGTATTCCTAGTGCGCCTTCTTTGAAAAGGATAATGGGGAGGAGAACTTCTCCCCCGAGGAGTGGCTGCAATGGGAAGGTGCTGGTAGGGCCGCGGATGTATGCGAAAGCATTCTCATGGCCTTGCCAACATGCAGCGAAAATGAAACATCATAGTATGTTAGTCGGTACAAGTGCGACATAACCCGTCTTTGGCCCCGTGAGACAAGTATGCGTAGATATTTCGCCGTGTAATAAAGCGGTATGTTAAGTCTAACGAGTAGAAACGAGGTATCTATATAGTGCTGGATATCCTTAAGCCACCACAATACGGCTATAATATTTATTGCATGTGTAAATACATAATAACTGCGGACAATGTCTACCTTTTATGTGTGAATGTGTCTATATTTAAGCCTAAATATGTGTAAATGATGGGCACAGGCACTGTTCTATTTCTAAGCGGTTTTGGAGCAGTTAGTCGGCCGTATCGCTCTTGTTTGTAGTGACAGACTTCACACGTCATCGTAATTTTTGTTTAATTTCTTGATTTGCATGTTTGCTACAATTTTTTGCTTTACTGTCGAGAAGTAGACGAAAATACTTATTCACAATTTCACTAGGAAATCTAAAGCAGGCGAAAGCATAGCTCCAGAATGCAACGGCTAGTTTCTAAGTACAAAATTTGGATACTAAGATATAGTTAAGTATGTTCATGCATCCAAATTACTATTTATTGTAGGTCCGGAGCGCTATTTAGATGGCAATTAAGCTTAGTTTCCCATATTTTCAAATTAAGTGTCTAGAGCCTCGTCGGCATAACCCATAATCCTAGATTAAGGGTACGAATTGGGAAGCAAAATTGCATTGTGGGTTCTCTACAAACAACAAGACCAATATATTAATAATGAAATGATTGATTTCTTAAATTTACGCGAACACTACACATTGAATAAAATTAAATTTACGGATTTTATCGCGTATCGCATTTTCAAAAAACTGAAGGTAGCCGGGCTAACAATGACATTGGGTCGTCAAATATCTCAGTCCCCCGTGACCATGGTTGCTGTAAAGCACCCAAAACGTCGAGAGTTAAAAATAAGTAAAATCAGTTAAATAAACGCGATAGAATCCGTAAATTTAGTTTTATTCAATGTGTAATGTTCGCTTAAATTTAAGAAATCATTACACGAAAGGAAACATAAAAAAGTGCTTCAAAAAGGGTGGATTTTCGCCATGTCTTTCATAAATCATAATAAACAACAAAAAACTTTCCTTAGTCTTTCTTACCTTTCTGTACTTATTTGTATGTCGCAGTGATAGATACAGCAATAATGTTAAATAGAGGTACTTTTTTAAATTTTTACAAGCCAGTACTTGACCACAATTCCACCTGGTGCTAAGTGGAGATGCACCCTAAGATGTTATATTATCTCCTTATAGCCTTGAAGACGCCCAGATTGTATTCGGACGGAAAGATAAACGCCGGTAAATTATTCCACTCATTTGTGTACGCATTGAAAAAGTCGAGGTAAACCGATTGGTTCTAATGCGTGGAATATAGACAATAAATTGAATCCAATAAATTGATCATTTCAATCAATAAAGTGATCATTAAAATGATCCACAAACCGCCTGGTCTTCCGATAGTGGAAAGGAGAGGGAGGAGTTAAAGCGTGCAATTCCTGCGCGAACTCTCCAAAATGCATCATATAGAATACTGAGAGGCTGGCTACTCTGCGCCTGTGCTCGAGGTTGACAAAGTTAATTTGAACCAAATCAAGGTCACCAATGAACTTCATAGCTTGTCTCTGTACTGAGTCTAATGCTGCCAGGTTTCATTTTGCAGCATCAGCTCATATGTGACAGCAGTTCTCCATGCACGACCGGACTTATAAGGTAAGAAGCTGTTCCGGCGTGAAGTACTGCCGCATGTTTGCAGGAACACCAGGTTTCCTTGCGGCTGTTTTGGCTCTGGACTCAATAAACCGCCCATAGTTGAGGTTTGGAAAAAATTCAACTCCTAACAACTGAAGGTGGTCAGTGTACTTCAAGGATACATTCCGGAAAGTAGGAGCCAGGGTAAGCGGGCTCCTTTTACCGATGAAAAGACACGCTTGTGTTTTGGAGGCATTGAATCTCGTGACATGAGCATCGCCTTATTCGTTGATTACCTGTATTATGAGATCTACACGCTCAATCATAGCCTGTCTGACTTCAGACTGGATTCGATCCCGACCTGCCCGAGCACTTGGTTGGTATCTCTCTACAACTGTGCTATCTTTTGCATACCGATATACCGTGCATAAGAAGATCATTAATACGCAGCAAGAAGAGAGTTGCGGAGAGAATCGACCCTTGAGGAACGCCGACCCGGAGAGACCATTCACTCAGAAAGTTCTGTACCCATTCAATCAGATCAGGGAATAAGCCGTACGCTAGAAGCTTACCCAAAAGGCTAGCATACCAAACTCTGTCAAAGCATTTCAAGACATCAAGGGAAACAGAAAGTGCTTCCCCACTGTTCTCGAGTGTGTGCTCACCCTATACGTGTGTGGTATAAAGGTCCCCAGCTGACCGATTTCAGCGAAATCCGTATTGCCGGTCACTAATGAGGTCATTTTGTTCTAGGTATCCATTAAGCGGGCGTTCAATACATGCTTCATAATCCTGCAGAGCATGGAGGCAACTGAAATTGGCCGATAGTTGGCAGGATCGGCACGGCTACCTTTTGAAATTACCGGTTGCACGTTGGCCACTTTCCAAAATTTGGCACTATTTCAGTCCTGATGAGATGTGGAACAAGTGCGTCAACACAGGACAGAACACACAGAACTCAGGCACAGCCGTTTACCATAGCCGGTATACCATCAGGTCCGCTATCTTTCTTCACATCTAGACTTTGCAAAGTTTTAAGAACCTTCTCATTGGTGATCCCGACCTCTGACATTGAGGTACTGCAGTGAGGTAATTGAGATGGTACTCTGTTACTACTGTCCAGACGTGAATTGCAGGCAAAAGGAGAAGCAAATAAATCCATTTTCTTCTTAGGAGCATGCTCCAGTGAGCCATGTGGTTATACCAGGTGAGGCAGAGTAGATCGACAGAAGTTTATCTACGACCGCTTTGGTGACAGACCAAAAAGCTCTACTGCCAGATGGTTTGACGGACAGCTTTGTACCGATGCGTTTAATGCGGTCGAAATTGGCTTGCCGTAACGCCTTTTTGCAAGACTTGGCGGCTTGATTAAAGGATCTCTTCTTAAGGCTAACATCCGGAGCTTTGCGGTCTCAAGCATCGATCCAGGATAAGTACGCCATATGTTTTTGCTTTTCAACACGAGCGCACACGGCAAAGGGGATGAAATATTCTATCGCTTGACGTATCACATCGGTTATGGTATCCGCGCAGCTCGACGTATCTTCAGACGAGAAGCAGACTTGCCGCCAAGGATAAGATGCAAAGAAATTCCGCATCTCATCCCAATCTGCTGACTTTTATCGCCACACTCGCAGCACAGAGTGAAAATCGTAGTTTGGTGTGGAATATGAAGATACAGATTTTACGAGACAGTGGTCAGAAGTTCTCAAAGGTGCGGTAATCTAAAAATTGCACCTTTCTGGAGCTGTCGTAAGCAGATGGCTATGTGGCCATCCACATCAGGTACCCTAGTTGCTTGTTGTACCAGTTAGGAGAGTCTCAGTGACAAGGAATAATTCCACACCTCTCTTCTAGAGTGATTAGTCTTCTGGTATGGAAACAGCCATTTTTAATGACAGACATTAAAATTCCCCAGCAAAACTAATTGTGCATTAGGGTACCGATTTAGAGCCACTTCAGAGGCTTCACTGAGGTGGTAAAATAGCCTAGTTGTCTCCTGGTCACCGCTGTGCAATCAGTAGACACAAAATAAATAATTTTATCCATTCCTGTGTCTATAAATACCCAGATCGTGGAGAAAGTGGGGTTTTCAGGGTGATGGAGATGCTTACAGCAGATGTCGTTGCGAACGTAAACACAGACTTCGACACGCTGATGTAAATTATTCTCTAATATGTGCCCAGGGTAGCTAAGGTACGTCGCATCTAGAGGACATCTAATCTGCATCTCAGTCAAGAAGAGTAAGTGCAGCTTGTAAGTCTCAAGGTGGTCATGGACTGCATTGAGATTACAGTGCAGGCTTCGGATGTTTGTGAGGTGCACTTTGATGGAGAGGGAGTGAACCACCGTACAAACTTTCTCTTCTTATTTAGTTTTTTCATAATTCCTGGAGAGAGAGAATGGCAGTTGGACGAGGCTTCCACATATAACCCAGGGACGCAAACAGAGTCACTGCATTAATGGTACCTAGCAAGGAGATTGCGGGGATGCCCGAACCCCCCTTCAAATCACCACCAGGCCTTCTATTTCCGTCGTCAACTGGCACGGTAAAGCCTTCCCAGGATTTTTAGTGAGATAGCGGGGCAGCTATGTGTGGTTGGCTCATTAATTGGGCCCCCAACTATCTACGGTCGGCCAGCGGTTCAACCGTGCTTTGGATCCCCCTATCACCCATAAACAAGCATCTGACACCAAGGAACAGTAAACAAGAGTCAGGATTCGAGTAATTCCTAAGGTCGCGAGCCGCTTCATCCCCCAAAACCTGCACATATTCACCTGCCTATTAGGTAATATAACAATAAACCAAAAAAAGCCATCCGTAAAATAAGAACCATCGCCGATGAGTCACAAACCCTTTACAGAGAACCGTATTTAATTCGGTTTAACTGTTTTGGAAATAAATGTTAACATTCGTTTGCACAAAAATTACTTTCCCCCATATCTAACCTAAAACCAGTTGCCATAGCCACAAACCCTTTACAGAAAACTGTATCTTAATCGGTCCACACGTTTTAGAGATAAATGAAAACATTTCTTGCATACACAATAAAACAAACGAACTCTCACCCTAAACGTGTATACCTTCTGTGTTCCGTCGCTTACAAAAAAGGAACATTAAAAATCATACAATTGACATCTGTAATAACATACATTGACTAAATGGTCAATCTTTAGTTATTTTCCTGGCAAAATTAAAAAAAAAATATTAAGCAACAATCACTACTCTATGTGAGTGTTTGATCATAAACTAGTATATGTTTGACAGTTGACGTGAAATTATTAACGTTTTTAATAAATGTCTGCTTAAAAATAGATAGAAAGGGGTCAGGGGTATAAAAGATAAAGTGAATCGTCATTATCAGGTCTGGAATCATCTTTGTTCCGTAAACAGACCCTTTTGAACAAATAGAAAACTACCTAATGTTTCTCATCTAAACAGAGTCCACAAAAAAGTAAAGATTAATTTTTTGTTTCCAAAAATGTACAAAATTTTCTCACTTGTTAAAATTCCTAAAAATAACTACAATTTTGTGCAATAAAAAACGTTCAAATAAGGGTCATTAGATTATTTTTTCAGATCTTTGATAAACAAAGTTATTATTCAGCGATCTATACAAATACACAAAACGTTCTCACACATTTTTCCCATGCTCAAGCATTCGGTAGTCATAGTTTCATTCATTTTAACTGAATATCTAATACTGTAAAACGTTTAAATTAATGACTTCTTAAAGAACACAGAGCTAATGTAAAGAATCGACACTCCATTAAGTCTGCAGTCTCTGAATACGTACAGGATCCCCCCGTCAATACATCAGATTTGATAGATCACAAATCTTCGCGAAATAACACCGATTCCTCCCAAGGATGGTTCACGAAGCTATTGAAATCAAAATGCGTCCTAATGAGAGAAGAGAGAAAACAGCTCAGTGCTACTTTCTGCTTGGTGTCATATAATAAATAAAATTTATTTCCAACCCAAGCACACGACTGCAAGACTTCAAGATATTAAAAGTTCGTACTGCGTAAAACTAATAATATTATTAATCTGTATGTAGCCTTGGTTAACTATGATATTGGGATGTCAAATACCTCAGTCTCCCTGTGAACCATGGGTGCTGTAAAGTACTCGAAACGACCGGAGCATAAAATAAGTTCATACAGACGATAAAATCCACAAAAACTATTTTATTTAAAGGTTAAAATTGTCTTATAATGGCCGTTTAATATTCTTCATAATTTGGCTTGTAAGTGTGGTATACGACTGCTCTCTGCACTTTATTGAATTTCTGCAAAATTCCTAACACAAGACACCGCTGTTCAGAGTTTTAATTCGTTAAAGCTAACGTACGAACATAATGGACAAGAATTTATAACCTGCTGTAAACTTGGATCAAATTTGTTTTAGCAGTGTATCAAACAAATTTTTCGTGAATTTCATTATAATATAATAATTATAAAAGTGATTAAAAGATTTCTTCTCTCTCAGAAATATTTAATCTCCAATTAATTTTCATTATAACCATTATCATTACAGACAATCCCCTTTATAAATTTCCTCAATGGTCCAGTGGTTTTAAACGCAACTGCTGATCATGAGGGCGGGTCAAAAAAAAGTTATGGAATTTTCTATCAAGAAATTAATGTTGTGAACAGGATTAAGAAAGGAATGCTTCGGTGGTTTGGTCATTTAGAAAAATGAACGAGGAAAGAGTGACAAAGTAAATTTATATTGCAAATGTGAATGGCAGAGTCGGGAAGAGACGCACTAGAAAAAGGTTCATCGACCAAATTGGCGATATTTTGAAAATGGGCCACATTAGGAGTACCCATAACCGATGAGCGTGTATGCGTAGATATATGTATGTATAGGAGGCAAAAGAGGTGTGTCAGGATTATGCCAAGTGGAAGACGGTAGTCTCTTCCTACCCTTCTGGGTCACAGGCGTGAGTGTTTATGTATTATGTATAAATTATCAGTAGTTGTCTGGTGTCAGGAAAATGACGACGTTTCACCCTCGTACCTCGGAAATCACGTAAAGCTGCCTGATCTCTTTGGTCACATCCGACTTCCCATTAGAGAGTGCACCTATGCTTCCACTTACTCTAATCCTGTCATGGGCAGATGGATAGTCTCCGTGGCTGAAATTCCGCTTGAACGACATGCGTCGTAGGGGAATATTTGTCACGCCACCACAAGCCACGATTGACAAGAGGATTGACAACGAAAGGTTTTATTATTTTGAGTTGTTATCAAGAAAATGTTATAAGGTGTTATCCTATAACCTCTTACGACACCAATACACGGCGATTTTTTTCAACTTTTGTAATTTAGTTGAACATGTTTTTGATTCCAAGTAAGGGATGAGTTTATTGTTCTCCGTTGATAGCGATTAGAATTGAATGCTTGGGTGGTCAATATTATTATGTATATAACCAATATTTTAGATTCTACAACCGTATAACATTAACTCACAGAATATTTTTGCTAAATAAAGTAACACATATTAGGTTACACGACGGAATCCACGAATTCGGTTAGAAATGACAGTGACAACTTTTTTACTCCCCGGCGCTAGTCCATCAAACGCTCACAAGTAACTTTTTCTGAGTTAATTTTCATTTAGGACAGGATTTGGCTGGGTCTCCAGGGTTCAGCCATTGCGATGAGCGCTTTCGATTATCGTAAAGTATCGAAATTTCCAGAATGAAAACTTTGAAGCCAAAACCGTACCGTGCTTTTTTTGCAACATCAGCGCCGTACACGTCATTAATCCTTCGAGCTGTTTCTGCAGCACTGGTGCCACGGTAGAACTTGAACTCTGATATTTCATTCTATATACTGATATTTCATGTTTTCTATTGTGCGGTAATAAGTGACGCCAAAGAAAAAACTAATGTGCAAAACACGAATGAATGACTGTTTTTAAAACTAAAATGTACCCGAGGAATGAATTTATTTTGAATTTAGAATTCTTAACCAAAGAGGAAACCGTGACCTTTAGTATGGACCATGTAGTGGTGGTTAAGAATATCGACTAACCCACATCTTCCCGTGGGTGTCGTAAAAGGCGACACAGGGAAACAGGCAGGAGATGGGCAGCAGCATCTACCTGATAACGGCAAATGTAAAACAAAAAACTGCTCGAACCCGCTCCCAAGCGTGGCAACTAGGGCAATATACCCCCCCATGAAGAATTACATAAATAAACGGCCCCCAGTCCCCGACGGCCCCGCTATTCCTGGCTACGGAGGCGACCATGGTAACGGCGGGGCAGGGGGTGCTAAGAATCGCCGGTGGAGGTTCGGTTGCCACCTACGACGACTCGACCTGGCAACATTTAACGCACGCACCTTGAGGACTGACGAGAAGATCCTGGAGCTGAAAGAAGAGATAGACAAGTTGCGCTGGAATATTATAGGATTATCCGAGGTCCGAAGAGAGGGGGAGGACACGGTGATGCTCGAATCTGGCAACTTGTTCTATCACCGAGAGGGCGACCATCTGTCCCAAGGAGGTGTTTTATTTTATTTATCGTCCACAAGTCTCTCGTTAACAACGTTTTAAAGATTGGGAGTGTATTGACGAGGGTTGCGTACCTTATACTCAGAATCACCAAACGGTATTCGCTGAAGGTCATATAGGTTGTCGCGCGTCTTCGTAACGTCGGAACATCCCGAAGAGAAGGTGGAGGAAATGTATGAGGACATTTCTAGAGCCATTCCTCCACAACTCACTATACGGTGTTAATGGGAGACTTCAACGCAAAACTCGGCACAAGAAAGAACGGTGAGCTGAAGGTAGGGAAAATTGGGATAGGGCAACGGAATCCAAGGGGCAAGCAGCTGGCCGACTTCATGGAGTAAGAGGAACTTTTTATGATGAACTCTTTCTTCCAGAAGCGGCCCCACAGGAGTGGACCTGGTCGAGCCCCGCCGGTTCAACAAAAAACGAGATTGACTTCATTATGACGACCAGACGCCAACTGGTCAGTGATGTCTCAGCGATCGCAAGGGTGAAAACTGGCAGTGATCACCGAATGGTTAGAGGCACACTGAACCTAAACGTTAAGTTTGAGAGGTCTCGTCTAATGAAGTCAACGCTCCGTCCCCTTCGTGCTCTAGTCCAGAATCCCGAAACCATTCAGCTCGAGTTACGTGACCGCTTTCAGTGCCTAGAAGATTGCAATGCAGTGAACGATATGAATGACTAGCTCGTGGAAACTGTCCATGGGGTCGGAGCTAAGTTCTGCAAGACTTGCCGCAGAAAAACACAAAAACTCTCCGATCACACTCTTAATCTCATGGCTGTTAGACGGGAGATGAAGCTGGAATCGTTAACAGATTTGACAGCATACAGGCAACTGAACAGACAGATTTCCAAATGCATGCGGCGAGACTTACGCAACTTTAATACTGCTCATATTAAAGAAGCGATCGAGCGGAACCAGGGCTCCAAGTCTTTGCCAGAGATCTGTCTGCCAGAAAGAGCCAACTGTCAAAGCTGAAGACTGAGTGTGGCAGCATCTTTTCCTTGACACTTGAGATTTTGAGTTAGATTGAGAGGTTCTATGGGCAGCTGTACACATAATCGTTGGAGCCACAAGCAAGTGTGAGTAACGATCCAAGAGCAAGTCTTATCCGACACTATTCCGATGACATCCTGGGCGTCAGTCTGAGCGAGATTAGAATGGCTCTCTAGCAACTTAAAAACGGCAGGGTCCCAGGCGAGGATAGAATTACAGCGGAGCTTGTGAAAGCGGGTGGAACACCGGTAATTGAAATCTCAAAGATTCCTCCATGGTAGCACTACTCCGGAGGCGTGGAGCAGAAGTGCGGTGGTCTTGTTCTATAAGAAAGGTGACAACGCTCTCTTGAAGAACTACAGACCGTATTCCCTTCTGAGCCGCGTCTACGTGCTGTTTTCGAGAGTCATTACGAATCGTCTTGCACGCAGACTCGACGACTTCCAGTCTCCCGAACAAGCCGGTTTCCGAAAAGGGTCCAATACCATAGACCACATACATAACCTACGGCAGATTGTACAGAAGACCCAAAAGTACAATCTGCCACTTTGCCTGGCTTATGTGGACTATGAGAAAGCCTTTGATTCCGTCGAAATTTGGGCGGTGCTACAGTCCCTTTAGCGGTGCTAAGTTGACTGTCGGTATATCGAAATACTGAAATGTTTGTACAGTAGGGCTACGATGGCTATCCGAGTACAGAGCCAGAGCTCGAAACCTATCCAACTGCAGAGAGGCGTAAGACAGGGTGAGGTTATTTCCCCGAAACTCTTCACTGCTGCATTGGAAGACGTTTTCAAGCTACTGGACTGAAAAGGATACGGTATTAACACAAATGGCGAGTACATCACTCACCACCGATTTGCCGACGATATAGTCATTACGGCAGAATCGCTGGAGGACCTAAGCACTATGCTCAATGACCTCAATGGTGTCTCCCAACGGATAGGTCTTAAGATGAACATGGACAAAACAAAGATCATGTCTAATGTCGATGTCACACCTATGCCGGTAGTTGTTGGGAGCACTATGCTCGAAGTTGTTGACGAGTACGTTTACCTGGGACAAATAGTCCGACTAGGTAAGTCCAACTTCGACCGAGAGGTCAATCGACGGATTCAACTCGGCTGGGCAGCGTTCGGGAAATTACGACACATCTTTTCGTCAGGTATACCTCAATCTCTGAAAACTAAAGTGTACAACCAGTGCGTGTTGCCAGTGATGACTTACGGATTCGAGACGTGGTCACTGCTGGCCGTTTGCCAACGCTCAAGGTTGCTCAGCGAGCTATGGAGAGGGCTATGCTCGGAGTTTCTCTGCGTGATAGACTCAGAAATGAGGATATCCGCAGTAAAACCAGAGTGACCGACATAGCCCAACGGATTAGTAAGCTGAAGTGGCAATAGGCCGGCCATATAGTTCGAAGAACCTGATAACCGATGGGGAAGAAAGGTTCTCGAGTGGCAGCCTCGTACCGGTAAGCGTAGTGTAGGGCGACCCCCCACTAGATGGAGTGACGACCTGGTAAGATATGCAGGAAGTCGATGGATGCAGGTGGCTCAGGGCCGTTCTTTGTGGCATTACTTGGGGGAGGCCTACGTTCAGCAGCGGACTTGTGAATGGCTGCAATGATGATGAAAGATGAACCAAAGAGGAGATATTTCAGATCATAGTGGTCAGTACGAAAAAACGCTAATTTCGTATGTAAGGACCCAATATTAACAAATTATATACTTATAGTCAAAAAAGCATATTTTTATCATGTTAGAGTCAAGCTGCAACTACATTATCTGTTGGTAAATCATAAGCTACAATACGAATAGGTCGGTTGTATGAGGACGTACTACACTAGTATTTTTTATTATTATTTAGATTTTATAATAAAAATAACGAGTAATTGCAGCATAATTCCGCTGTGTCATATGAACTAGATATGTCCTTGCTGGTAACGAATCATTGTTTCTCTTTTCTTGGTGGTGACAACGTATTTGCATTTTTATGTTAATCGTGGGTATAATGTAGATCTCTATGGGCCGCATCCTTCAATCTCCTTAAGGTGGACTGTGCGCTCGTTGGTCATTTTTACATCTATAAAAAAATCTATAATAAAGTTCAAAGGAATCAGTTTTCTTAACAGTGTAGTTTAGTTTAATAGTGATAGAGCCACGCGGCAGCTTTGCTGTTGCACGTATGGGCCGGCTCAAACCTGGGTGGTACCACGACCTCACAGAATACCGGCGTGAAGTGGAAGCTCTGCTTCCGCGCTTCGTCTGGTGAGTGCAGGTAGCTTGAGGCCCAAATCCTCCCCCCCATCAACATGGTAGTGGAATTAAATGATGATAGACTACCCCAGGAGAGTACCAGCACCCCTGGAGAATCCCTCGCTGAGCATCCACGACCATGTTTCTCCACTTCTGAGCGTGGGTGCTCAGGCTGCCCCGCGTATTCCCGGGGGGGGGGGCAAAATTCAGCTTTAGACTACAACTACTCGGGGCAAACGGAGCAACAAGACCAAGGCGACCCGTGCCACGCTGTCCGTGAATTTCTGCAATATCAGGGGACTTCACTATAACCTAAACGCCGTCCACTACCATCTCGAGACGGCGAGGCCGGCTCTGCTCTTTCTGAGCGAGACGCAGGTGTCCTCTCCGGCTGATGTCTCGTATCTCTCCTGCCCACAATCTGGGTAGAAACTGGAACACTCCTTTGTGCCTCGGGCTAGAGTTTGCGTTTACGTCATAGAAGACATCTGTTCTCGACGCCTCGACAGACTTGAATGTTTGGACCTGACCATCCTTTGGCTACGCGCGGATGCTACCATCCACGCGTCTACAGGTGGCTCTATAGGCCCCATACGGTAATCAAAACGGACAAGATTCCAGATGTGGAGGATCATGCACCTTCCCTGTTGGACCTTCTGCTGACCTCTCACCCGGACGGATATCAGAATTTCCGTCGACGCCCCTTTAGGCTTCTCGGACCATTGTCTTGTCCGGAGTGTGGTGCCACTCACGCTGAAATCGCAGTTGCATTCTGCAGCCTGCCGCCGTGTTTGGCACTATGGGTCAGCCGATTGGGATGGGATGTGGTCTTTCTTTGCATCCTACCCTTGGGGGCGGGTTTGCTTCTCGCTGGACGATCCCAACGTTGTTGCGGATTCTGTCGCTGATGTGGTACTTCAGGGTATGGAACTTTTATTCCTTCCTCTGTGGTGCCCATTGGAGGCAAATCTCAGCCATGGTTTGGTCGCTCCTGTAAAATAGCATCATGCTATAAGCAGGAGTGCTACCAAGCCTGGGCTGACGCATCAGCGTCCCGGGATGTAAACTCCAGCGCTCTAAAAAGAAGTATAATTCCGCCTTAGGTCCTTCCAAAGAGTCATTGCCAAGGCAAAGTCAGAGCACATAGGCAGAATTGGCGAGAAACTAGTTCGCCTTCCTTCTGGAACCCGTGCATACCGATCTCTCGCCAAGACTGTCCAGGGGAATTTCTGTCAGCCATCTTTTCCATCTATGCACAGGGAGGACTCACTGGCCCATACCGCAAAGGAGAAGGCCGATCTTCTAGGCTCTTAATTTGCGTCTAACTCGACTCTCGATGACGGGAGGAGTACGCCGCCGACCATACCGCGGTGTGAGTGCTCCACGCCGGAAGTGCAGTTTACACAGTTCGCAAAGCACTCCTCTTCCTGGACATCCACAAGTCGAGTGGGCCTCACGGAACGCCCCAATTGTGCTGAGGACGTATGCTCCAGAGTTTTTACCAGTTTTAACGCGTTTTTTCCGGTACTCCTACTCCCTAGGCGTAGTCCCAAAATCATGGAAGACGGCTTACGTCCACTCCATCCCTCAAAAAGGTGACCGCTCAGACCTGTCCAACTGCCGGCCTATCGCCATCACCTCCTTATTCTCCAAAAAAATGGAGTCCATTGTAAACTGCCAGTTCATGAGGTACCTTGAGGATCACCAGCTGATTAGTGACCGCGATACGGTTTTCGCCGTGGTCGGTCAGCTGGTGATCTTCTGGTCTACCTAACTCACACATGGGCGGAGGCAGTAGAGTCCCAGGGGAGGCATTGGCCGTTACTTTGGACATTGCGAAGGCCTTCGATCGGGTTTGGCACAAAGCGCTTCTTTCGAAGCTCCCTTCCATAGGAATGGACTTCCCGATAAATTGTACGATTGGATCACCAGCTTTCTTGCACATCGGAGCATCAAGGTCGTTGTAGACGGTGTAAGCTCCGATTGCAAGTCTATTAAAGCTGGTGTTCCACAAGGCTGAGTGCTATCGCCAACGCTGTTTCTTCTGCATATCAATGATATGTTGCAATCCCTTAACATTCATTTCTATGCAGATGACAGCACTGGTGTTGCTCTTTACACCGGACGAGCCAATATTTCTCGGGAAAACGTCTCCGAGTGTCGGGACAAACTTATGTCTGAAGTCGAGTCTTTGCTGAACGGAGTCTCCGATTAGGTGCGACTAAATCTAGTCCAGTTTAACCCCCAGACGACACAAGTTTGCGCGTTAACCACTAAAAAGAAACCGTTTGTCGTATTGCCTCAGTTTCAAGTCACTTCCCTTGTTACCTTAGCCATTATCGGAATCCTTGGCGTCGACATATCGAGTGACGTGCAGTTTCGTGGTCACTTGGAAGAGAAGGCCAAATTGGCCTCTAAAAAGCTGTGCGCGCTCAGCAGAGCGGGAGAGTATTTCATGCCGGCATACCGTCTGCAACTTTACAAGACGCAGGTTCGGCCGCACATAGAATACTGTTCCCATCTCTGGGCTGGGGCTCCCCAGTACCAGCTCCTTCCACTTTACCGCATCTAGCGCAGAGCGGCTCGAATCGTCGACGACAGAGTGCTTTCCGATCGGCACGATTCATCAAGAGCTGTTGCATCACTTTGCATTTTCTTCCGCATATACCATGGAGAGTGCTCTGAGGAATTGTTCAGATTTCGTGAACGCACTACGCGGCAAACGTCCCGATACCATCCACACCATCTGGATGCTTGGCGGTCCACCATTGTACGTTTCAAAGGAGTTTTCGTCCGCGTAAAACCTCTGTGGAATAGTTTACCACCGTATATTTTTCCGGCCCGATACGACCTGGGGACCTTCAAGAAAAGAGCTTACTCCTTTCTAAAGGGCCTGCAACGCACCTGCAATTCCCCTGGTGTTGTAGTTGATCATAGGCGGCGGTAGTCACTTAACATCAGGTGAGCCGCATGCTCGTTTGCCCTTCCTTCTATAAAAAAAAGTTGGTCCTTCGCCTAATCTCTTTCTCTTATCGTGTCGGTTACCGTCCTATTGGACTGTGAGAATCTGGAGAATAGAGAGTGCACGTGGGTATGCGCATACACTTGGAATAGAAATGATCGTAGACATAAGTAAAAGTATAATCCCATCTTTATATCCCTAATACAGTCATAATAATTACTGCCCTACACAAGTCCACCATATGCATTCCTCAAGTATGGTCATAAAGCGTTTATTCTCAGCAATCGGCATCTATCTCTCTATTGGGTGTAGGTGGCCGTCCCATCCTCCACTTGTCCCAACGACGATGTTACCCTAGAACTTGCCTTCACTCGGTTTACGTTGTGCGTAATTGTGTCGTCCAGTGTGTCGTTAGAGGCGACAGAGGCAAACTGAAACAACAGCGACATCTTTTTAATATAACAATAAAAAACTGCGGCTGACAAACGATATTTTTTTCAGTGTAACATCACTGTTCATAAAACACAACTTTTTATAAACTGAAACTATAGTTATGCACAAGTCAACTATTTATAAAGAAAAAAGAAAACGCATTTATTAGTTACAAAAATGCTGAACAATTTTTTTAATCTTTTATTGCATCACTCCTTCAACTAGGGTTTACAAAGGGCAAAGTCTTATGGAATTCGTTAGGAGTCAATCCTACGAATGATGGAGAAAATAAAGATGTTAGTATTGGTTGTGCTCGAACAAATATTCTAGGAAACAAACAAATATCAACTACGGGG
Organism: Parnassius apollo; assembly: GCA_907164705.1. Taxonomy (NCBI): domain Eukaryota; kingdom Metazoa; phylum Arthropoda; class Insecta; order Lepidoptera; family Papilionidae; genus Parnassius; species Parnassius apollo. The sequence goes on from CAJQZP010000975.1 coordinate 7,186,290, forward strand.
AGTAAAAAATCAAGATGGCGACCTACCTACTACCTACTGCCAGTAGTTGTGTTAACTACTCGGCGTTAAGAGATGTAGTTGCCTTTTATGAATCCTTTATGGTCCAGAAGGAGGCTGTTGAGCGGTGTCGGGAGAGGACAGATCCCAATCGGAGACGACGTCGTCAGGGTGTTCGTCACAGCCCTCCTCTTGATGATGGTGTTCCCCTATCAGAAATGTGGCCTCCGGCGTTACGAGCGCTCGAGGCGGGGGCCCCGAAAGTCTAGTAATGTAGCACCTGAAGAGGATGGTAACTCAGAAGTGGGTTTGAGTACCTACCGTAATAGCACTGCGAGGGATTGGAGGCTGTAAGGACTGCCGCCGAGACGACCTTTAATATAGCAAAGCGAAACAGGGGCCCCGGTTGCATTCCGAAAGGAGATCCAGCGACTTCACATATATGCGCTTATGGTGACTATCGTGGGGTTTTGGCCGGTAATAGTCCGAAATAACCCTGAACTACTAACTACTAAATAACTGAAGAAACTAATGTTTGGTTTTGTGTTTTTTTTTTAGTTTAGTGGAGAAGATTAGTTTAGTGATTTTTTTTAAAAAATTATGCAAAATAAAATATCTTTTATCTTTTTATCTTTAACTTATTCAGTTCCTCTTCTCCACATTTTAGACTCAATTTACATTTTTCTCAGTCAACACAGATTTACACTAAGAGTTTTATATTGAGTAAAGGATATAAAGTTAAGTTTAAAGGCAAGAAAATGCAGTTTATTTGAGGAATTTGAAATTCCTGAAATGTTTGAAGATTTAGTCACGGGAAGATAGATCTTATTTCTTCGCTTTTATTCTCTTTACTCAAGCGTTATATTTATTTGAAGTTCTGTAGAGCTGAATTTTGTTTATGAATGCGAGTGAGAGAAACGTAGTTGCGGTGAAAACTCAATATATATGATCTGAATATGTTCAATTCCCAGAATATATTTCTGTTTCTTACCAGTATATTATAAAGTTTTGATGTAAATATACTACTTATTCGAAATGTTATGTACATTTTTAGTAGTAAAATAGAAAATATTCTAGTAAATATATAAACTTTAACTGTTGATAAATTAGTATGATACTAAAATACTATCAATATTTTGACGTGAAAACGTCTAATAAATCGATGAACGCCGGCTGCATGCACGAAAAAGGATGACTCATTTTAACTTTACGCTCATTGTAACGTTACGATCGAAGCGAGAGTGCTGCACGAGCGAGCAAAAGGCACGATTGGCTTGAGCGTAGAAGTAAATTTATCAATTAAATTGTAGATTTCATTTCACTCCTTCTTTGTAGCCACACAAAATAGTGACAATTCAATAAACATGATTCAATTTTATTCACAGAAGTATGCAATAATTTCATCAATGTTTTGTTATGACGTCACGTTAAACTATCGTCCGTAAGCTGACTTTACAGCCAACCAATTCTTTTTTGTTATTTAAACGTATTCATTATAATCGTTATTTTTGTCCGTGGTAAAAATACGCTGAAGCTATGTTATAGTTGTAGCACGACTGGATCGGCTCCACCAGTGAAGGATTATGCTCTCACAGAATACTAGCATAACATAACAGCTTAATGATGTGTTTCATATTATGGCGAGAAAGTATATAGAACCAGAAACTTTTTGTACTGGAAACGAGATATTGCATCTTAGTCCTTAGGTGTGAAAACGTATCTGAATTATTATTTATAATTGTGGATAAATGTAGATGTCTACAGGAGGCCCATAGACATATACATTTATCTAGAACCGACTTAACATCAAGTGGAATTTGTACCATTTTTTCACCTTTATTTTATATTCTTTTCTGCATTTCATGTAGTATTTCACAAGTCAATTATGTCACAAACTATAGTTCTCCTATGAATATATTTTTATAATGAATGTAACTTTTTACGTAATAAGATGTAAAGAAAATATTGAATAAACGATGAAAGATTGTTCGCGTAAATAGGGTCTCATAACTATAAAAATAACATGTCAAACATTTAATAAAGTCACAATATATTAACGAGTTGGCTCAGGGGAAATAAGATCAAATTTACAGCTTGCTTGTTACATTTTGGAATATTTAGTTCGAAATTTAATCGTTCAATGCCCGAAGGGATCGGAAATTATGACACGAATTTGAAAATAGAATTAAGTATTACTATCGTTACGTTACACTTTGTGATTTACGCAATTAATTTGTTGGTATTATTTTAGTAATAATGAATACAATTTTATACGAACAAATAAACAAGAAATTAAATGTTTACCTATTATTTTAAAGCCCACATATATACCACGGCTGAACACAGATCTGTTGTCATTTCTAAGAGGATTATAGGGTATCTAAAATACACCGATTCGAGAGAGCCAAGACAAAACCCAGACGTACAAATCTAGCCCAGGAAATTACATAATATTTTTTTTTTTATAAATTGAAGGCTCTAAGGCTAGCATTTTGTTAAGCTAAGTTAGTGCGCTATATTGTTGTCGGCTGCATCACCACTTACGTACAAGGTAGGATGTAGTCAAGCACTGGCTTAGAATAGTTAAAAAAAAAACAATACAAAATCCCCACGATAGTAAATGGATGCTATAGTTCATTTATCATCTAGAAGATCATATTACATCTATTAACAGTCCGAATGCAGTTGATTTGAAATCGCTGAGTTCATTAATACTCCATATCATTGGTACACAACTATACGAAACATTGAATAAAACTATTATTTACGGATTTTATCGCGTTTAATTACTTTAATTTATTTTTATTATTAAAACCTCCGGCTACCTTCAGTTTTTTTTAATATTAATTTTTGGTCCGATTTACGCAAAACGAAACGAATATTAAAAAAAAAACAAAAAAAAAACTGAAGGTAGCCGGACTAACTGACATTGGGACGTCATACATCTCAGTCCCCCCCCCGTGACCATGGGTGCTGTAAAGCACCCGAAACGTCGGGATAATAATAAAAATAAATTAAAGTAATTAAACGCGATAAAATCCGTAAATAATAGTTTTATTCAATGTGTAGTGTTCGCGTAAATTTAAGAAATCATTACACGAAACATGATAGCAAAGTGCTACTTTTACATGCTGGTATTATGTTATGTGCGGGTGTGGTAGTTGGCCTGTCGAGTCGACTCATTCGTTCCTCCTCTACCACGTAATAAGTGATTTTAATTATTTCCATTAAGGCCGAATACGACGCGAATGACCTTGCTCGTTTTGCAGCAAACCACGCGCCGCCAGTACCTACGCTTTGTTTATATATACATGTATAATACCTATAATCAAAGCCGTACGGGCTTTGATTATATTTGACTGAGCTAGCTCAGATGCAGAGTAATGACCAACACAGAGAGCACTGCTTCTTAAATAAATTTTTCTTATTTATAATGTTAGTTTTTATAGATTATAAATTCTATATTTTATTCGTTATAAAATATTGTTCAAAAAGTTATTGAATTGATAACGATTTTTTTTTCTTAATTGGTGCATCGTACGTAAAGAACCTCATATAACTGAAAATGTTTGTTCTTGTGAGTCTTACAAGATGCCGTAATGCAAATTGCATAAATAATAAAGAAAAAAAAAAAGAAATAAAAGCTTGTTGATTGCCCCATAGTGGGGATAGGTACTGTGTATGTAAATTCTCACAAGACTACTCCGACTGGTCAATCACTTCACATCCGAAGTATTTCGGTTTTTCTTAATTATGTCTTACCCCATGCTTTCGGACAATACATTGACTGACATTATTTGCGGTCTTTGTGCTTGCACTACTCTGTACATTCTTTTCCGACTGGGTCTTGATATTTACATTTTACATTTAGTGTTTCTCACTTGAAACTAGAAAAGTATAAATGATCAGTTTGGCTAATGTAAATGAGTAAAAATGCAACCTATTAGGCAGCCTCAAACAAAAAATTACCTTACAAAAACATAAGTATTAACCTCAAAATACAATATTAGAGCAGCGTTCATGCGATAAACTCTCTTTGTTTTACCACTTAGGTAACATTTATTTCTTTTCTTACCCATATTTACATTTATAGACACTTAAACGCGTATAAAATACTAAATTAACGATTTTCGCTACAGACACATCGACTGTTGTTACCTTACGTCACACGTCGAACCCCCTGGTAATTTATTACGGCAAACTTTTAACTGGCAATATACGATATTATTATTAGGTGTTTTTAATTAAAACGAATTATGTTAATAAATAATATTTTGTATCGAAAATAAAGATAGCAGATACCTTCGGAATCACAATACAAACATTTATACGTAAAAGAATTTTTCCTAAATTAAAATTCACAGAGTTTTGGAAGAACAATAATTTTGTATATCATTTCTTAACAATTTTTTATTTGTTGGTATATTGATTTATTTTAAAGTTTTAAAATGACGTTGACCTTGTGAAGGACCCGAACAAACCTACAAAAATGTTTTAAAGCTTAGAATTACTTCAGGTCAAAGTTCTAGTCAAGAGAAATACATTAATTTTCGCCAGTTCTCTTCGTATTCGGCCTTAAAGCTCTACTCATTAGACGTTTTGAATTCTCACGTGTCGTAGAAATATTTAATATGCTGTAAACATCGATAAGTATTCACTAAATCACTAAACTTGCCGCCTGTCTTGCTACGTGAGTCAACAATATTTCCCCTACAAAGCGATCAATGGAGGAGGGCTATTTTTGGCAATGGTCTTTGAAAGACAGTTTGATGATAATGATTGTTGTATTATCATCATCAATATTTTACGTGAAGTGGCAGTGTAAGAAGCGACAGAGGGAAAATGAAACGGTAGATGGGTAGTACCAACTTCCTGCTAACAACTTAAAATAATAAACAACTCAAAATAATAAACCTGTAGCTTCCAAACCGCTTGCCAAGCTTGACAAGTATGAAAATATCCCTTCCCCACATGAAACTCTATGTGGGAGGCCTGAGTTCAGCAGTTGACTTTTATAGCCTATAATAGAATGAAGGTGCAATCTCGGAACGCCTATATTAAGACTTAAAATATTTAGTTTCGCAATGTATCATCCTTTGACCTCAATCATTTTAATAATCCGTCCAACTCACTAGAGTAAATATTCCATATTAATGAAAATCAAGTCAAGTCTAACTACTGACACTGCAATCAGTAGAACTTATTTAATTGGCACTGGACCTCAGAGAATATTCTGTAACTTCCGTTACGAACTAAATTCAATTAAATCCAAGTTTAGAAACCTGGAAGCAGACTAACTTTGACCTCAAAATGCTTGTCTCAATTTGATACTTTATTGAATTTTAACTTATGTGTGAAATGCGTTTTATGTTTATATGTATGTTTTTTTACTTTAAAATATGTTTATTGTTTGGGTTTAATATGTCTAATTACGTGTAACGTTGTTTTTCGGCGATGGACTCCTAAACTACTTAGCCGATTTTAATCAAATTTGCGCACCGTGTGCAGTTTGCTCCAACTTAAGAGATAGGATAGTTTTTCTGCCCATGAGTGGATACACAATTTTTTTTGCGAATTTAAGGATTTTAATAGGACATGACAAGGGGTCGTCAAAAAAGGCAGAACAACGTCTGCCTGGTAAGCTAGTATATCTAGATATATATATATATATATATATATATATATATATATCGTCCGTCAGCCATACAAATACTTTTCAAGTGTGGTATCTGAACCTGCGGTCTTTAGCGCCGCAACTCTGTTGCTATGAGTTTATTTCTTGCTGTTATTTAAACAATTGTACTGATTTTATGGCTTCGTCATCGATATTTATGACTATTAAGCTGAGTTTCATAAAATTCTTAAGCATTAATTCATTAATTTTGTCTACTTTACTTCTTATTTTTATGAGCCCGTAAGTCTAAGGAGGAACTCAACTTAAATTACAATACTTAGCTTTTGAATTGACGATCGCAATACATATGAGATATTTCGTATCTCTGACGCTACACTACGTTGCCATTCTTGGTATTCTTCGTAGGAAGGTGTGAAACTATGAGCAGCTTACTAGCATTCTTCAGCAGCAAACATAGTTTCCTCTTATAATACTCATGTGATGTTAACGGCTAGTGGATTTTTCTACAAATTTAGAGAACGCACTAGCTGTAATTAATTTCTGAAAAGAAAATAGAGTAGGGTTCACACCACAAATAAT